>JAPQRP010000003.1:6238156-6254361 GCA_037367295.1 Apogon hyalosoma
AACAGTTTTATACAATAACTATTTGAATTAAGGAGGCCAAAAATGAAGGATGATCAGAAAAAAAAATGGGGCGGCCACAGGGTTAAGTCTTTGAAAACCAGAGGGAAAACCTGTTCCTTTTACGTTTGCATATGTTGCATAGAGTAAGTAAACTACCCAACCACAGAGATCTAATACTTTTTAAGCACAGTAAAAAGTGTTAGCAAGCATTTTAATGTAAATACAAAATCTCTGAGATGTTGTTTGTTTAAGTGCTGTTATTCACTCAGCTGTACTTTGTGTTTAGCTGCAAATGTTAACATACAGTCTCTTGCTTCACAGGTAACACTTGTCAGCCAGATAGTGGGTTTATCATGGTCACACACGCATGTATGTATGCACACACACGCACATATGCACACACACGTGCACGCACACGCACACGCACACACACACACACACACACACACACACACACGCACGCACACAGTGATCAAGTAGCTTATCTCTTAAGATCAAACTCAAATCCAATTTCAAGCTGTGCAAACTTTAGTTTTGTTAAAACCTTAAATGCCTCCCCTTGACTTCCCGTGTTCCTTTTCTTCCTGTTAGGCCATGTAAGGACAGTGCATTGTGGGGAGGTGACCGCATAAACGGTGGTTAAGTCGCTGTTTGATGAGACGTCCGGTCGGGCTGCCTGCTGACAGAGACGAGCCAGTGGGAAACATTGTGCAATCAATGGGCTCAGTTAATTACAATAGATCAAACAGAGTCTCCATGGCAACCATTGCCGCATTTTCCAAAACAAAGGCCTGCGAGGCTCTCAGCTAGAGCGGCGGCTATGACATGATGTTACGCATGGCTGACACAGGGATGATTAGCGCCGGACCCAGGGTTTATTAGTCAGGGTGAATGCACGGTGGCTGCATACTGTCATTTTAAGGGAATTTGTATCTATATCATGAACATCATTAATGAAAGCTGTTGGAACTAATAACAACTAAACCAGTATACGACTGAACAGTGAGTGTTCTGCTCACATGTGACTTTTGTTTACTACAATTTAAGTTTTTGCACATGCACAGATGTAAAGGAATGAAACTAATCAGATTAAGCTGTATACATACACAAAGTATATAGTATATGGAGTATTGGGGAGAAATCCAGGTGTATTCATCTGATTTCTCATGATCAGATTACAGCTGTTATCTGATAAAACATATGACATTATGCTATTTCTATGATCACATGAATAATCTGATAATGTCAGAAGTCAGATAATGATCGGAGTATAAGTGTGCATGTAAATGGGGTCACTGTGATGTAACTAAATTACAAAATAAATGGAATTCTAATCCATTCTAGTTGGTTACAGAAGAAGAATTTAAGCAAAGAAGAGTTACTATTCAACATGTTGGTGATTAGTCTTACATAGCCAGACATCTCTGCAGTTTTTTCACGCTGTGCCAGTTCTAGATAGGTCTGGCAGCTTCCACTATCATTTTGGAATAAGGTGTAAAAACTCTCTGAGCTGTTTGCCCAGTTTGTGTTTCTTTAAGTGAATCACACGTCTTGGGCATCGATAAGAGCGAGGCAGTGACAGTCCTTAGTAAAATAGTGTCAGGCGAGAAGTTGTGATGGTGGAACATTTACACATGGAGATGTGATAATATTTAAAAGGGTAAATCTCCGCAGAAGAAAACGTATAAAGGCATGTATTTGTCAAAAGTTGCCATTTTCAGTGAGTAGGTCTAGTTGCAGCCTCAAAGTTGTTGTTAGATGGAACCAATGGACGGAGAATGAAGACCAGATTATTCCAAGATAGGACATCCTGTGACCCAGACCAGCATGGATTAAACCTCAATATACTCTATCTGTAAAATCATACATGCAGAGAATGCTTTCAGTATGTTGGTTTGTATTGTTTCATTGGGCAAAAACAACTTCTTTTTTTTTTTTTTTTAAATCAGATTTCCAGGTCAGCAAAGTTACTGGGACAAATTTAAGTCCAATCATCCAAGGTAGGATGGATCTGACAGCCTTCATCATGTTAAAGGACTGTCCAGCAGTGAAGATGGTATCAATATTAGATGGGTTTCCATTCAAATGTTCTATAAATTGTAAGTGAATCTTCATAATGGAAAATTAAGTTTATTATTTTACTTGCAAATTTATGTCCACTACTGTCATGGGAGAATACTGAGAGTTGGTTCATCACCATTTTAAACATTTTACACTGTAACATTCTGCCTGAGCTGCTGTTGATTAACACCCTCACATCCAAATCACAAACTGATTTAAGATGACGTATCAGCAACTCAACTTGTGTTTAAAGTGCCGATGTCAAAGTAACACTACAAAGTCAACTGTGTTGAAAGACCAAATAAAACCAGACTTATGATCAGTGTTGGGGAAGTTACTTTTGAAAAGTAACTTTTGCTCATTAATTGTTACTTCTTTAAAAAGTAACCCATTACTTTACTCAGTTACCCTCTATGGAAAGTAACTTTTTATGTTTCTCGTTACTTTTATGTTGCTCAACTTTGGGCAAAACCACATATCTGTTCCTAAATGAGTAGGGATACATAAAATTCTACTAAGGAAGACATAGGTAATTCATTTGTGCTCTTTATTACAAAAAAGCCACAAAACAGGGCACTTAACAGTATAATATTGGACTTAACATCAGGCTTAGGCTTTAACACGACCACTAAGCACTATCAAACAAATATATAAGTGAACACAAAATATAAAAGGGCTTATTGTCCCCTGCTATTGGTACCATGCTTATTATCTTTCTGAAAGTGGGAGATTTGACAATATTGATTGGCAACAGTACTTCGACAATGAACGAAGTGACTAGTTTGTCCAAATCTTGTTTAGTTACCTGGTGAAACTGAAGTTTTAGCTGCTTATCTGGACTACGATCAGTTGACATAACATCATTTCCCCACGTTAGCATGTTTTCCTTTCAACTGGTGAGGTTAGCAGCTGAGGTCACGGCAGTGGACCACAGTTTTTTGCCAGGGCACAGTGTACACTTTACACTCACATTCCTCCCTGTAGTTTCGATGAGTTAAAAGCAATGGGAATACTTCCATCCCGGCAAAGTTATTGTGGGCTGCTTCTCACTTGCTAATGCTGCCATGCTACCACCAGCCTCTGTGGCTTACTGTGTGGAATGAGAGCTCGCAACTATAGCAGTCGCAGCTGTTTCACTACCGATGACTTACAGAGCTAAAAATTGTACATTACAGCAAATCTGTCCCTAAAAAAAGTAACGTTGTGCCTAATTTAAAAAGGAACTATGTTTCATTACCACCTTTTTCAGTAGTAATGTGTTACACTACTTTTTACCTGAAAAAAGTAGTTATGTTACTGTAGTTACGTTACACACAACACTGTTTATGAAGCACCATTAAAAACATTATTTTCTATAATATTGTCACCACATTTGGTGGAAAAGTGCAATACATCAGCTAATCAGATGTGTTTTCAGACATTCATTCATTCCCTATCTGAACCTGCTTTATCCTCACTTTGGTCGCTGGAGCCTATCCCAGCTACTTATGGGCGAGGGCGGGGTACACCCTGTACATGTCGCCAGTTCATCGCTGGGCTGACATATAGACACGAACAACAAATCAGTTTCACATTAACACCTATGGACAATTTAGATTTACCAGTTAACCTATCAGTGCATTTGTTTGGATGGTGGGAGGAAGCCAGAGTACTGGAGAGAATCCACGCAGACATGGGTAGAACACGCAAACTCCACACAGAAAGGTCCCACCCCATTGAATGGTGCTGGAATCAAACTCAGGACCTTCTAGCTGTGAGATACGAGTGCTATCCACTTGCACCACCATGTCGCCCGTATTGTGACAATTGATTATTTTTATAAATAGTTGTATATAATTTTCTAGTTGTAAAATTGGTTCGTTGAACATGTTTGTTTATCATATTGTGACACCAGATTGTTTTGTCGATAGCTGATTATAGTTTTCCTAAAAAACGCTTGAGGCATTGCCTGCGTTTTCGTGTAAATAGTTCTATATAACTTTGTTATTTGCTGAATTTGTAACTATTTTTTGAAAGTTTTCAATTCATATGTACATTCTAAGTTATAAAAATGGTTCATTCAACATCTAACTTTTTCCTACTCAGATTTCCCATTTTTTGTGTATAATGTCAGTGTTCAGTGTGTTAGTACAGCATGTCAAATTAAAGAAAATAACTGTAAAGTCACCAAGGTGAGGTTGGGCTGAAAAACATGATACCAGACAAAGGTAAGGTAAACAGTTTTTTACTGAGAAATAAAAAGGCAAAATCAAAAGTATTAAAAAATGGCCAAAATATCCTTAGACTCCTGGGGGCAACCATGTCTTTTTTTTTGTTTGTTTCTTGCATTAATTCATTGAACTTATTGGTCTACAGGTGCACACACACACACACACACACACACACACGCACACACACACACACACACACACACACACATACACATCAGTATTTGATAAATTTGAACCTATTGCATGAATTTGCATTTCCATGTTATTGAAAGTCAACTTTCCACCTCCCTCTGGCATCCTCCCACCATCCAAAGACATGTGCTGATAGGTTAATTGGTTAATCTAAAACTTGCCCATAGGTCTGAATGTGAGAGTGATTGGTTGCTCGTCTCTATATGTCAGGCCTGCAATGAACTTGCGACTTGTCCAGGGTGTACCCCGCCTTTGCCTAGTGAGGATAGAGTGGGTTCAGTTGATGAATGAATGAACTTTCCATCTCTCCCAAGCCAAAAAACTTTTCTGGAATCCCTTTTTCTTGTCCCCATCTACAAGTAGAATCATTTGGAAAAACATCCATTGTAAGTTACAACCCCATAAAATAAAGTTACTCATATGTAATAAGATGATCTAATCTGTAACCTGTTCCCGAAGTAACCTTTCTGATCCTTTTAAAACTGACATTAACATGAATGACCTAAGACTATATGAAACATTTCATACTGCACAAGTTTGTTTTAATTATTCAGATGAAAAATATTTTCAAATGCCCTGGTACTGAATTTCAGTACATATTCATAGTTGAACATTGTGGAATCTGTGTACTTTCATGTGATTTATTCACACTCCAAATGGTTCCCACTGGCTGTGCGACTATTTCAAAACCCCGTCCAAACACACATAAAGTTACTCATCTTGAGATGTACTTTTTTCCCAGTACACAGAACTTGTATGTGTATGTGCTTGAGTCGTGACAGTGAAGGACACCCATGCTGTCTGTCTATCAGCTCGCAGCAGGGCAATCAGTGAAGGGCCCCGTCTGCCTCAGACACCAGATCTGTTCTGGTAAACTCGCTCATGTTGGCTCTCACATCCACACCAGAAGCCAATTCCGAGAACAAATGTCGAGTGCAAATAAAACTCTGAGATTCATATCCTCATAACTGTCTCACTCTGCAATGCTTTGACCTCTCTGTGCCCTTGTTTATTTTCCTCTTATTCTGTTTTCTCAGCCCCTCCCCCCCCGACACATACACACACACTTCTTTTTGCTCTCAAATTAGTGTCAAATTCCCCAGTGGGCCTGTTATGTTTATTTCTAACAGAGTACCTACCAAATTACAAGTGTCCTATTCTTGGATTCCTTTTATCAGTTCTCATTCATGTGTAAGAGGGCAGCTCTCGGACAGTAAAGTAGCTCCATGTGTGTTTGTGTGTGTCAGGGCAGGTCAGTCATGAGAGCGGAGAGCCTGCATTCCTCTGTGCAGTACTAAATCCTCATGGGATAGACCTCATTAGTGGACTCGCTGTTCCCAGGCTGTCTCACAGCCACTGTTTGTGGGCATTCGTGTGTGTGTGTAGTGTGTAGGTAAAAGCATTTCTTTCTGGTTTACCTTGACCTACTTTTTGTATGTTTATATCCTGTTGTGGATTATTACAGTGTGATTTTTCTTTTTATTTTATATTTTTTTAAAGTACCATTTTCAAATATTCATAAATAGTTAAGAATTAGGTTATTTATTAGGCTGTAAACCCATTCAAACATTGTAATCGTTAACTTGTTACACTTAAGAAAACCAAGGCTGATGTAACATGTTGTTTGCCAAATCTACTCTACATCCACATTTACATTACATTTACTCAAATTGTAGATAATTTAGCGAAGTTCTTTGATAACTGGAGTAAATTGTTAGTCATAGCACAGAAGCTAAAATGACATTTTCTCTCCATGTGTAAGCTGTAAAAATATTGTTATAGTTTGTACAATGACAAAAAATGCACCTTATTTTTAGAGGTTGGTGTTTTAATATGTAATATAAATGTAATTTGAGCTTGGTAACAGTTCTGTATTTTGTTCAGTTTTGTTAGCAATGCTTTAGCGATAAGGCTAAACATGAAATAAACTGTGAATTAAATGTTAGCGATTGCTAGCCCTGCTAGTTAAATTGAGAGTTTGTAACCATGTAAAAGCTGTAAAATGGCTAATATAGTTTGTGTAATGCCAATAAATCTGCTTTGTATCATATCAGAAATAATAGTGTTTTTTTTTGTTTTTATATTGTGTCATTTGAGTTTAGAAACCTGTTTGGTAACCATGCTAAATTCTGCTATCTTGTGATAACAGAGCTTTACAACTAAGCTAAACATGGAGTACAGTGAATGAAGTGTTAACGTTAAAGTTAAACCAATGGTACTGTTATTGTAAAGTGATACTGAAGTCTGCATTGGAGATGTACTTGTTATTATTACTTGTGTTTGCATAAAGGAAGGTTTCACTATTGACCTGCTGCCTTTCTGTTTTCTACAATATGGAGTAAAGGAGCATAGGAAGATAGAGGTGTACCCCAGGGACTAGCTGCATGACAGACTCTTCTCAACCTTGAAGCAATTCTAAATGTACAAACACATACATATAGTCTCCCGGTCATGTTTTCCCTATGCTGTCATGTTTTAAAGTGTCCCTGAGAGACACTGAACACATCACTGTCGGCTTGAAATGGGCTTGACAGCTTTTCACGTCACATTCTGTCTTTTATTTCATTTTATCTTTTGGTGTGTTGAGAGCAGGAGGGGTTCACCATTTTCGAGAAAATCTGTCTGTTCTGATTTTTAAAAATGTGGAAGAAGAAGAATGCCATCTTTGTTGTGCAAGAGGGAAGGGAGATTTTTTTTTCAGCTCCTCATGACCTGATGTGCACATTCAGCAACTTTGCACATTCTTGTGAATTATAACTTACCTGAGACATGAAAACCTAAGACTCCTCTGCACTATGACCGCAGAGAAAGGAAAGATAATATCAGCTCTAATAGAATATGTGTGTAAATGTAAGTGACTTGAATTTTGAACATATGTAATAGGGCCTCCTGTGCATTCATCATATGTTGTCCTGTGATTGGCTTTGCTGCAAGATAATAATAAAATAACAGCGTAGCCATATGTTTTTAGGCCTGTTTGTCTTTCTGCCTCACATCTTGTGCTTCTGATTCACATGATGGACTGGATACTAAGTGGGAAGCGGTAACCAGGTGACTTCAAATAAATGCAGTTCTCTGAATGTAAAGTAAAGAGTAGAAATACTTGTATTTGCTTCTTAGTTGTACATGATACTATCAACCAAAGGTAGGAAGCAACTACATGCAAATACCTCATCAATGTACTTATTGTAAGTAGTATACTTTGCTTGAGTATTTATTTTTACAATAAATTCTATCTTTCTACATTTTAACACTATATCTGTTCTTTCTGCTCTTCACATTTTGAAAACAGGTTAGTTACTTTAATATTAAATGCTCTTTTTGGGGGATTATTGATCATTTTGATTTTGAGTCAATATGTCTTCACAACTTAAAGATAGATTTCATCCTAAATGGTTGGAGAGAACATGATCCTCCCATGTAGTAAACACTTACATATACAACATACATAACAACTAAACAAAAACTACCTAAACAATATGAAAATATACCTGGACCCTCTGATTTTGTGCTCATTTTCTTCATATTTATTTATATTAAGTAAGAATACAGATCAAAATATGGGTGAATAAATGAGTGCAAGCAGGGTTTAACAGACAAAAATGATGTAAAAATGCAAGATGGGGTAAACATAAGAAAAAGCAAAAATAAAAAAAGTCAGTTTTTTACTTAACTGATTATATTTCAGAGCTGGTACTTTTTCACTTTTACTCATGTAAGGAAGTTGATCAGTATCTCTACTCTTCCCACAGTATTTCTACTACTGGAGTAAAGAATATATGTACGTGGGCCATCTCTGCCAGTAACACTGAGAAATTCTTACTTGTTTGTTACCTGTTGTTACCACCGTGGGGAAATTCCAGTGTTTATTGCAGTAAACATACAAAAAACAAAGTGCAGAAAGACATGCAGAAACATTCAAGATTAAAACCTGAAATACAGAAGAGAATCTGCTTTTCATAATATTGGTTCTGTACATACATACATAAATAATACCAAAAATAGACTGTTGCCAAGTTCAGGGGCTGTTCATGAAGTTAAAGTTTATAAAATAGCTTGACGTTACAATGGTCTGGAGCAGAGATCAGTTTGATGGGTTTCAGATTATAGCTGATATGAGAGCAGTGTGATACTAGGAAGTGGTTGGTTACCTGAAAACACACTCTCTGCTCACCTGACAGGAACCTGACCAACACACACCCACACACACACACCCACCCACACGCACACACACACACACACGCACACACACACACACGCACACACACACACACACACACACACACACACACGCATCTCTACGCCAAGGCAAAAGTGACAGTGAGCTGCACACAGACCTGAGCCAAGGCCTCCCTCACTGATCTCAGAGCAGCTTGGTGTGATAAGCATCTTGCGCAATTTGTACTCACAGTCTTCCTCTCTCTTTCTCTCTATATAACACTCCTTTGAAAGCAGATGATTTCGAAATCATTAACAACAGCCGTGGGGCAGAGTGTATGGCCAGTCCTGGATATCAAGTCCAACAGACACACAACACACAGGAATGTAAACGTGGCACAGACGCTATCACATGATCCTAGATGTCTTCATCAAATATGTAACTTGAAATGATTAAAAAACAAACAAACAAAAACAAACTGGACAAATGTACCATTTCACATTCTTTCATTTACTTCAATATCTCTTATTTTTTAAGCAGAGGTACATAACTACAGTACTGATATAAACTGTGTTTTAATCCCTTACTGCCTAAATTTATTTACAATTATGTGATAAAAAAAAAAGATAGATGCTAAATTAAGTGGAGATTGATCATTTAACTATATCACATACAATATCTATGATGCAAATTAGTGACATTAGGCCTGTTTGACATAATTGTAATTTAGCAAATTTTCCAATCACAGGTACGTGGATTACTTAATTGATGCTACTATTGATCAATTTCCCCAGTCAATAATCCAAACAAAACAAAAAGGATAAAAAAATCAGTACAATGTCATAGATTTTATAATATTGTCACCAAAACAGGGCCTTGAAATTGATCCATGAACATCAGGGATCATAGATAACCAAGTAACATAAGTACATTCATAAAGACTGTTCAGCAGCATCTCAGTATACAAACAGTTGAATATTGAGGTACATTTGAGACAGTAGTCTACAAGGGGTTAATGGTTTTTAGCATTATTATGTCCATAAAGCTCACAGAGGGCAGAAAGAGTAGATGACTGAACACAATTCCAGATGAATGTCTATAATGTATTGTAGATCAGGCATCATTATTTCTGTAGGTTTCATAATTATTTTAACAAAAAAAGTTGTTTCAGGGTAACACAGGCACATGATCATGAAGAGAAACAGAGAAGTGACTGCAAATATTGTAGCACACATGCATGAAACAGTTAATGCACTTTATTTTAGTGAGAACAGACACACATCAGATTTCTCACTTCCCTCTTAGCCTCTCTGAACAGTGATTTATGCCGAGAGGGGATATCCATGTGACGCCACGATAATTCATTGGAAAGTAAATAAGAATTCACTTTCTGCTTTGTCACCATCAGGTGATGTACTGCAGGAGTTGACCCAGTGTTGATACATTCTGTACCTACATACGGTCTGATTTACAGTGCTGTACCCATGTTTAAAGCAAACACCCCCCCTAATTTACGTTTGTACCTACAATGTTGGAATGCACGCATAGATACTGTACAACTGTTGTGACTTACTGCTCTTGACAACCGGTGCACTGCCTTTCATGCTAGTCCATCAATCAGGAAAATGGGAGGCGAATGGTTGTCACTGGAAACATATACAGCACATGGAAACCCATGCATCCAGATAGTGTTGGTTAGTAATACTTATGTGTAACAGTGTTGTACTTTGCAGTCGGTTACTTGGCAAATAGTGTAATTTAATAACGATTAAAAAAAATCTAATAAATGTTACAAGTACAGAACTGCTACATCTGAATGTATTTTTTTGATTAAAAGCTTAACAGCTGACAATGTGGGTGGCCATGTCAAGCGTGAACATCTTTCAAGTGCCAGAAATTCAACAATATTTTCAGTGAAGTCTTACATTACTGTACAGTGTTGGTTTAAAGTTATATTTGCAGGACTTTTCAGCCTTATTGACCAGTTCAATTTTGTAAAAGGGGACATTTAAAGATGAAAATATCTGCAAACAGCAACTTTATATTATATATATTTTGTTAACCTGTGGCGTTAACAAGTCAGATGATTCAAGTGTTTATATTTAGAGAAATTTGCAGTTTTATTCAATATAATGTCCTGTTTCATGTGGACCTATGTTTCTCTGATTAGGTAATTAAAATAGATTACTTATTACTTTATTTGTTTTTAATTTGCAAAAAGTAACACTTATGTATGTTTACACAACCATCAGTACACACAACAACAGTGGACAACACATAACATGTAACATATACCAAGATTATTGGACATATGACGCGACGTAGAAAATACACAGGTCTTACGAAGACAGTTACATTTTTGTCAGAGGATTACTTATTACTAACATTTTAAACATCTATAACCTGTTACATTTCAAAAGTAATCAGGGCACATATGGACTGCGCAAAAACCTCAGGGACTCAAAGACGAAGCCAACATGAGTGTCAGAAAATGTAGTTCTTTGAACGTCACTAGAATTATATTGCAGAGACACAAGTCAGTTTTTACTACTGTTAAAATAATGTAATCATTTAAACATATGGTGTTTGTAAGATTAAAAGATCATTTTACAAGTCAAGAAAGTTGTAATTTGTTGTAAAAGTAGAAGTATTAGACTACAAAAGCACGTAAAGAAAGACAGCACATGGTGAGATCATTGTTACTTTCCCTCTTCACAGTCTGTTCAGAGCTGCTGAAGATGTTTCTGAAGCTGCGACACAATAGAACCAAAATCTTTTAAGATTTTTTTTTAATTTAACTCTGGAAAAACAAGGTGAAATATGCAGAGGGAGTAGCCGTTTCATTGGTGACATGCATCATGTTGGACAAGAGATGCAGTCCACTGAGCTGTATCATTTAAACTAGATGCTACTTTACTGTCATTACAACAAACTGTGACTTTCTTGACTAATTAATCACATTTTTTATCTAACCAACATTATATGTGTAGATGGTGGCACAGTTGAAATGGAATCAAAAAATGTATTTGCCTTTTGTTATTGAGCTACATTAATAGTTTCTCCAGAGTTCGGGTCCATAGGGCAGGACTTTGGCTCTTTTTCATAGACCTTCATGTTAAAATGTCCAATATAATATGTTTCCAGCCTTGTACAGAAGTGATTTTTTTTTCCCAAATAACTCACCTGTTTAGGTTATACTAAGAATTAATGTTACGTATACTTCAATATGTGACTGCTGAGTGGACTTTCATTTATATGTAGCTCATGCCACACTAACAAGACTGGATTCTGTCACTAAGTTCACTATCACAAACCCACAATAATCTGCCTGATAGCAAACTTTGGCTACATAAGCTAATTTTAGCATTTGTTGTATTATATTGAGCCTATTATTTAGTGTGCTAATTTCGTCAGGAAATTCTTATTTGTGTGTTTATGTTATGCAAAGTTACCAAACACTGTGTGTTAGTATTCATTAAGTAGCTTGAATAACTTGCGTGGCATTTGCACATCAAAGAGTGGATCGGTGTTTTCAGCAGGCTAGCATTAGCTTAGCAAGTTTAACCCTCACTTTTAACTCCACTCTCTTATCCAAATACTGGTGCTTGTTTACTAAACACCAAGATAATTTTGTATAAAATGCCAAAGTTGAGGCTTCAAAGCATGTGTCCACAACCAGACGATGACATCACAGAAGTTTCATTATGAATTTGTATGCAGTCTATGACATGGACTTCATGCATGCCTTACATACAGTATGCTATGACAGAACAGATGATAACAATCCCATCTATGCCCACATATATATAGATGTGTTTACTGTTGTGAAGTACAGGGAATGTGACGGCGCTCAGAGTACTTAGAACACTAACAAAACCCAGTGGGTCTTCAATGAGAACTGCAGCGTCTGAGACAGACAGACAGACACACACATGCAAAAAACATACACATGCCATGGCAGCGCTGTCAGTGAGTCAGTGTGTGAGTCACACTTCAGCTATGCTGCCTCTCAATTTTACAACAGCCGCCAGCACGGCACTGTATTTAATTTTCCAAACAACTGTACGGTAAAACTCTGTGGCACACATGTTCACATACAGATGCTCACACAGAGCACAGGCATTATGCTGCAGCCTAAGTAATAATAATAATTTGTTTATGGGTCCTACATAAACAGCACACCCTCTTTAATGCCTTTCGTCTTTTATTCATACACATAGAGATGCACTATCATCACTGAGGATGACTGTAGATGACTCAGAGTGGAAAAGAGGAGGGATTCAACACTTCTTTATGTGCCAGATCTATAGGAGAGGCAATCATAGCAGATAGCAGCTCTATTACGCTTAACCTACAGTAATGAATCACTCCTCTATACATTTTCACAGGGGAACACACACAGCATCAGAAGATAGGTGCTTTTGTGAAAAGTGTTGCTTTTGTGCTGTGTCCATTTCCAAGGTTAAAATATTGAATACCCACCTGCTTCACAGTACTAACTTGGCAAAACAGACACATAACATTGGCTTGTGTCAGCACTGATACGGTAGCTCAAAATTACTAAACAATCTCTGCACATTGTTTAAGGCAAAACAAGGGCTTTAGTCAGTTTACATGTCTTATTGGTTGATTAAAAAAATAAGAAAGTTGAAAGTGAAATGTACAATACAAGTCCAAGTATTTCAGTGTTCCTGTTGAAAACACAGTGTTAAAGTTTTTGTAATGTACTCAGCTCCCCTTCTCAAAGGAGATGAGTGATAACAGACGGACGGACGGATGGGCAGACAGACATGCAGGCAGACAGACATGCAAACAGACAGACATGCAGACAGACAGACAGACAGACAGACAGACCGACAGCAGCTACCCACAGGTTGGAAAAGAACACAATGTCTCCATATCAGAGTTTACCCAATTACAGTGAAGACAAGGTAAGAAAACCTTTCCATATCGCCCTCTGGTGGTGACTCAAGGGAAATGGACAACTTCAATACATATGGCACTGCAGTTCAGAGAAAAATCATAAAAAGAAAAAAGAGATAAAGTATGTATTGGTGATTTCCTGGTGGATTTTGATGACATTTAAAGAATAGAAAATTCATTTGAAAAAAGTCCCATGTTAAAAGCAACACAAACTGAGTGTCATTTGTGATTGAAGGAAACCAACCTGTGAGGCTGTGCAGTGGTTGACGTTGCCGTGGGTGATGGATCAGATAGGAGTGGCGTGACGCTGCAGGGCCATGAGTCAGAGTCAACGATAAGGACCTGGGGTTACGACTGACCTGTTTCAACTGCCCCTTATTGCCTTATGTTCCTCCTCCCTTCCCTTCACATCTGGTTCTTTTACAAGGATATCACTGTTTGTTTTTCATTCAACCTTTTTTTTTTCTTTTACAGTCAGTGACTCATCAACCTCTTGCCTCCTTTTATACCTTTGACTCTTGCCTAATACAATGTCCCACCGTTCACCCTACACAAATTACATTTGACCCCTTTCTATAAGCGTGGTCACCATCCAGTCTCTGCTTTTTGATTAAGGGAGTGTCAAGGTTTATTTGTGATCAGAAAAAAAAAAAAAACAACCCTCCCTGACTCACTCACTCAAACACACAAACATGCACTTTATTGGCAATGACTCATTGCAACACCAGCCATTCAGATTCACAGTATACAAAAGTAAAACTGGTGCTGGAGTGCGTGTGATTGTGTTATTTACACATCAACCTTTGGATGCATTAAGGTGGTGTTGCACAAAAAGCAGGAAAAACATCATCAAAGCAGTTTTTATCTATAACAATTATTGCTAGCATTATAGCTGACAATTCATGCATGTATGTAAATGTGCCTTGTTGAAACAAATGACAACCTACAGTGTGTGTGTGTGTGTGTGTGTGTAGTACATGTCCAGGGGTGGAAATGCATTTGCAGTGACACAAGCAGCTGAGGAATGATAAATGTGTGGAGTGACTCATGCAAGACAGACATAGGAGCCATCATCTGACACAGTGGCAGCAGCCTCCACTGTGGTAGGCAATACATACACACTCACCATTAGTTTCACAAAGTGCCATATGCCCATACAGACGCACGATTCCAGACAAACAAACACACACGTACTGTACACACATCCAGATAAACTGTGGTGCAAAATGTCCCCAGCCTCATTTGTACCACTTGCATGTCTGTGGAAACGATGACTCACTTTCAACTACAGTCGTCACATAACGGCTGTCACTTAGACTGATTCACACAGGGGACGGATTCTAAAATAACAATCAAGCTCTCTGCTTTCATGTTTATGCAAAGTTACTTGAGGTAAACTGTGTATACTTAGATTATAAAGCAGCAACTCTCTGAAATGATACATTTATTTATTTTTTATTAATAAACACAAGTAACCATTATGCAATAAAATACACTGGCAATTCCAGGAGTAGGAATACATGAAATGGCATATAAAAATAGTTAGTAACTGGCTGGAATTTATAAACAAATAATACTAAGGGACAACATGTTCTCTCAACTACAACACAAATGGACTACAATATTGCTCAGATCTCCTGTGTGGAGCAATTTTGGCAATGAGTGATTTATTTGAAGAAAATTTAATTGTCATCATCTGAGTCATCATCATCATCATTCTCGTCTTCAGAATCATCTTCATCCTCATCCTCATCATCCTCTTCTTCCTCCTCTCTCCTCGTGTGCTGGCTGGCAGAACGCTGTTGCTGTGTGACAAAAAAAAAAACAAAACAATAAAATAAACAAATTACCCAGCAAATAAAGCAGGTAGACATCAAACACCTTTAGAATCTACCTGTAAACTTTCCCTTCCTTTGGGGAAGGAGACAAAGCAGGTAGAGGTGGAAGCGTCCAGAAGGCCTGTGTAGTATGTCTTTAATCTGAGTAAGAGTGTGTCTTTCAGGGCATCTTCAGGTGTCACACACTGACATTCACTAGATCATTCTTAACCAACTCATATTCCTCTTATCCATTGAAATAATAACTCATAGGGCCTGATTTACTAACATCGCAAATTCATTCATTCATTTTCTGAACCCGCTTTATCCTCACTAGGGTCATGGGGGGCTGCTGGAGCCTATCCCAGCTAATTATGGGCAAAGACGGGGTTCACCCTGGACATGTCGCCAGTTTATCGCAGGGCTGACAAATAGAGACAAACAATCACTCTCACATTCACACCTATGGGCAATTTAGATTAACCTATCAGTTTGGATGGTGAGAGGAAGCCAGAGCACTTGGAAAGAACCCATGCAGACACGGGGAGAACATGCAAACTCCACACAGAAAGGTCCCACCCCTGTCAGCTGGGGTTGAAATCGAACCGAGGACCTTTTTGCTCAGAGGCATGAGTGCTATCCACTGCACCACCATGTCACCAACAACGGGTGCAAATTTGCTTGCTCATGCTACAAAATGCGTGTGCTATTGATTTGCGTGTGAGTGATCGACTAAGATGGGCTGCGCAAATGACAACAGGTGCAGAGTCTTGGAGACCGCCCTATTTAAATGAGGATTTTGCATGTGTTACTGGTTGTGGTCATGGAGACAGTACGCTGTAA
>JAPQRP010000003.1:6287285-6299123 GCA_037367295.1 Apogon hyalosoma
TATATATATACACACACACACACACACAAACACACATATATATTTAAACCTCATACCAGTCCTGTTAATTCCAGCTTTTATTTCCAGCTAAACTTTTTCACTGCAAGACTGCCATCTCAGATTGAAGGAACCATTTTTTTACTCCTCCAGTCATGAACCTTTTTTAGATGTGCATTAGAATAGAATAGAATAGAATACAATACAATACAATACAATTACTCCTGCAGTCATTAACTCTTTATGGATGTTCATTAGAACAGAACACAACAGAACAAAATAGAATAGAATAGAATAGAATTTACTGTCATTGTGTACATGTTAAGCACAATGAAATTGCGGGTGCTCCCCTAGTACTATAAAATTGAAAACAGAGAAGGAAAAATACACTATATACACAAAATAAACTCTGGATGAATTTAAAATTTACATAGAAAAATGCACTCTTAAAATCGCCACATTAAAAATGTACAATGTAGATATTTGTAGAAATTAGTTTGGCATTACACATGGGCTACATAAGATGTCACAAACAGTCCCCCCCATGCTTAGGAAGCCAGTAAATACGGCCATACAGTACTTCAAATATGAAATTCAGCGGTATTCCCCTTTAACGCCAGCAACCTTGAACAAAAGTCCTCCCTCTGCAGTTAAGCGGGTGCTTGAAGGGCAAGCCAATGCAGACACGGTCCAGCGCTTTTATTGACCCAGTGAAAAAACCTCTCTGTGTCTCCAGGGGCTCGGAGCTCAGGTTAGGGTCTTTGTTGTCTGCGTTCATTAGTGTCTCCTTCACCATCTCTGCCGCTCTCTCCCTAACACCTCTTTGTCGAACTCTCCTCTCTCTCTCTGCGCTGCTCTTTTCCCCCCGAGGAGTTAGAGAAGAAAATGTCACCAGATCAAATTAGTGAGGAGCCTCCAACACTGCCTGTCTACCTCTGCCTCCTATTCCACAGAGTGATGGCATCACTCACCAATGTTCCCACAAGTTTATTTAGGTCCAAACTTTGTCTTTGCCAGGTTTAACACTCTACAACTCTGCAGCACCTTAAGAAAAGTGCTTTTTCTTGAAGTTAGTACAGAATATAATTTAATGATTTTTTTTAAAGGTCAAATGTGTGACATTTATAGGCAGTCAGTGGGATTCAATACCAGAAATGGAATATAATATTGATAAATGCATTTCCATTTATGTTAAATGACATGGAAATTACATTCATTAGGATTTGATGTTTTAGAATGAGCCCTTTATGTCTACAGAAGAAACGGTTTTACAGATGATATGAACTAAAAGACCAAAGTTTGCATTTCCAGGTTTCAGCATGTCACAGCACTGGGGTGGAGTCCTATAGGAGCAGTGGCTGTGTGATTATAATCTTACCCACAAACTAAAAAATGATGACGCCAACTAATAATCATAACATCTGAAATGAACAAAATGATGGTTTTGTGAAGCAAATGTCAGTATTTTTTCACTGTGGCTGCTCTACAGTCTGTCACAGGTACTCTGATGTTTCTGTTCTTTTTATCATCAAAACTAAATTTAAAATGACCAAATTCATCAGACATAGTAAAGAAACCCAACCCTAACTGTCACGCACACTGAGAGTATGTTTAGTGACATCAGAGAACTGATATCCCTGGATAAAGCCCAGGTAAGACAGGACTTCATAATTCATTTTAACATGATGGTTTATTGTATTTATTTATTTTATGTTTTACTTTACACTTTTCTTATATATTTTAAATGAAATAATCATTTATGCATTTGTCAAGTTCCTTTTCACAAGGTTTACATTCTATTGGTTGATTTGAGACATTCTACAATCCTACTGGAATGGTACATTAAATGTATACGACACAAGGGAACCATAAAAAAGATGAAACTAAAGACGTAGAAGGTACTCCAGTACAAGCCACAAGTGTTTAAGAGAGACAGTAAAAGCAGCTGATATGATGATCAACCAGTGACAAGTCTGAGCTCTTATCCAGCCGTGAGCGAACATCAGTCAAAAAGACCCACAATGAATGAACCCCAACCTACCAACCAACAACTGAACAACTAGACTAAAATTAGATCATCACAACCTGTGAAACCAAGACCTCTGAAAGAAAGGAGAAAGAACCACAGAAGCAACTGAACTATGTACATTTTGGTATTTTCCTTGATTGTTCAATTTTAATGCTGTTAAAGCACGTATCGATATTTTGCTCATGCTCTGGTCATGTAACTGCTATGTAAATACCCCAAAGTAATGTAAAACTCTGTACAATGTACTGTTGTGTTGTGCCTTTCTTTCTTCCTGCCTGTTCATTATTTCTGCCCACACGATTACCATTATATTACATCTAATTTATTTAGTCTTTTTTTTCCATCAGTAAAGTCAGCTAATGTTATCTAGTGAACTCTGGCTGTTTTCCAGTTCAGTCAGGCTTAGTGTAAATGGCAAAAATCAGTTCTTTAGAGGAAATAAAAAATTCAGAACTCTCGAGAATGTTTACAAGAGACCCTGTTTATTTAGTCCATAAAGACCCAAACAGCTACAGGCCATCAAAAGCATCTACTGATGTAAAATGTTTAATAACTGTTAATCCACTAATCCTATCAATACATGTAAATAACTGATGTAAAATACAGGCTTTGTAGTGAATGTGGAAACACCGTCATCTTCTACAACATTGATTCACCAGTAAAACCCATGGAGTTGGATCAATGATAGTTGATGGAAACACTTGTTTTTAGTTCAGTTATTGATATCTTTGCTGAAAAAGTCACTTTTTCTTCAGTTTTCTCTGTTTTTGATATAATATCCTTCAACCTTAGTCTGAGCTTTAATGAACAGCTACACGATCAGTAAATTAAAAACAGGAAAAAACATGATTTTCACTGAAAAAAATGCAAAACACCGAGGATAATATATTATACATGGTGACAAATAACTTAAGAAAGGTTAAATCTGGAGAAAAATTAATTTGGGAACTGACAAAAAAAATAGCACTGGGTCTTTATGGGTTGATAAAACAGAGACTCTTTATGCAAGAAAGTATGCATTTATTCATTACAAATTTATCTGAATGTTAGTTTTTATCCTTACCAAAATAAAAAATAACATATAAATGGGAATAATTTCTACTAACACATTTTATTTCAAAGTTTTGGTGACTAGAGGTTGTATTTCCACAGATGCATGTGGCTCCATAGAGTCCATCATGTTGCATGTTTCATAGCAGCGCCAAACAAGCTTCCTCTGTTCTTTTTCTATTAAATTACAGGTGGCATCCATTACCTTCACCTACTATTCCTGAGCGTGGATCAGAGTTTCCAAACCACCCAACTCTTATGTAAATCAATTATGTAAATATTATATAGCTTATTCTAATTGTGTCATGTAGTTATGTAAATAAATTTGTATATATCTTATAGAGTGTTATTACTTACTAGTATTTATAGTCTTCTTCATCATCTTTATGCATGCACATTTTTTTCTTGCCTTCTATTGTGTTGCTGTCAATCTAATCTAATCTAATCTAATCTAATCTAATCTAATCTAATCTAATCTAATCTAATCTAATCTACAAAAAGAGACAGATCACATTGTGGTTCTAATGAGGAACTTCAGTGTTTCTTGGTGCCGCCATTGATGAGAGTGGTGGGTGTTCAGTTTTTTGCAATCTTCAATGTCACCACTAGATGTCACCAAATATCACACACCTTCAAAGGCACACGTCCATGTCAGTAAACATGGTCAATAATAGTTTTATTATGTCATCAGTGAATTCTGAAAAAGCCTTGATATTGCACCCAGCCCTTTTTGCACTGTCACCACCAACACCACATAACTTATTCATTGCTCATTTCCTATTCATAGTCTTCTTTACTTCACTGAGATCCATCGGACACAGTGATTTGTCTCTCGGTTTCGGCTTTATTTACTTTAATGCATTTTAGTGGACTGAGGAGGATTGTTGCCAGACGGCCATCTTTGCAAACAGATGCCTTTAATGCACGTTAACCTTGGCGGCAATAAAAGGCCCCACCATTATTCCACTTAAACCATATAGTGTCTATCTAGAGTCCATCGGGGGAGGGAAACTGGAGCACTTCCAACCACTCCACAGCCAACCGCAAAAGGCTCCTAATTGAAAATGACTTCAGACTATTGAAGAGACAAGAGGCTTGCAGAGTTTATGTGGCTGAAGGATTGTATTGGCTGCTGTAAAAGGGTGTGGGCAAAGATTGCATTGGTCCTGAGCAGTATTAGAAAAAATTGGCATCATTGTTTTCTGAAAGATTTTGACAGTTTCAAGGAATATTACCATTTTAAGTGACATTTTTTCAATGTATTTATTCTGCACAACTGTGGCTTTCTTTAGGGCTGTAGCTTCTTCTACTGCTAAGATTACACATAAAACATTTTATTTCACTGTGAAGATATGAAACATGTGGTTGGTTTCATATATCGACTCACAAATGATACAAGACTGATGATACAAGAATGTATACATAAAACTAGGGATTTCCTGGTGGTGGATTTTTAAAGACAGATAAAAGAACAATAACTTGGAACAGGAAAAAAAAAATAAGGTAACTGAGTAATGAGCTGAAATGATCCCAAAAACTTCTCTCAAGGACGTGCAAAACTGACAACACAATGCATGTCTGCAAATGATTAGAACCTGGATAGTGGTTCAACTGGCCATTTACAGTGAGTCAAAGTATTAAACACCACAAATAAATAAATCTGAATACCTGACTGTAAAATTCAAACTTATTCACCGATAACTGTGGAACTGAATATCTAGGTGGAAGAGATTTTTCACTTTTGAGCTATTACTTCACCTAAATGCCAGTTACTCCAGGAGCCATCAGCCACTATTGGCACCAACCTCCTGCAATGCATATAGTTTGTAAAATGTTCAGTAAGAAGGGTCTCCTTTCAATACACTCTGCACAGAGCTCTGTAGTGCTTATAGCGCCAACCAGTGTTAGAATATGATATAATTTGCTGCCTGTTCAAGTATTAGAACTGTTGCTTCAGTTTTGCGTCATGTCAGTATATGAAAAATCCATTTACGACTCATAGAACTTTTATGTTTTTATGTTTGCTGACTGAAGTGTGGCCTTGTGATTGTAAAAATATTTAAAATGCAATGTAAATGAATTAATGAAAAGGAGAAAAAAAGATGTGCGACCAGACTGAAAGGAACACACAGTAGTTGATTTCCTGGGTGCTCCATCATAGTTGGATGAAAGTGGCCACCGTCTTTTCTGCTATCAATATGCAAATGGTAAAAATGGCCTTTGAGTGCCGGAGCAGTTCCCTCAAGTGCATTCATTAGCCACCGTTAGCATAATTGATTCCCAGTGCTGCCATAAAACTGGTCACTCCCTGTGCCTCTCGCTCCGGGGGATCCTCAGGGGACTTTATAGGCTAACTTCAATCATAAATCATTAAAAGACACCACTAGCCAATGGACTGTGCCAAGGCCCCTGAGACGTGTGCACAACAGTAATACTGTCAGTGACGTCTAAATCATCGATGTGACATATAAAGGCGCCTACAGGCTGACATATCCTACACTCCACCTCTCTATCCTCATTTCTTAACTGTGTCATAAAAGTGTAGGTGCCCTATAGCATAATCGTTGAACAGGCAACATGTTCTCCACACAGCATATGTCAAATGTGCTGCTTTTCAATCTTGTTATGTTGAGGGTCCACTGGTGTGTGTAGCTCACATTGTTGTTGATATAATTTGTAAAATCCTGTGAATTACCCATAAAAGTGCAGCTTTATTGCAGAATATGTCAAACCAATGATGGAGCTCAGCAATCTAAGAAACTGTAAAGTAAAACCAGCAGCTGTTTTGGATTTGAAACCAAACGTGAAATTTGCTTAGAAGAAAAAAAAAAAAAACATGTAAAAAAAATCATTCAGTATTCAATGAGGAGTGGCTAATAAGTTACTTTTGTAATTAAGTGAACATCAGGAATGGAGACTAGTAAATGCACAAGTCATCATAGCTATTGGCTTCAGCTGTATTTATCGCTCTAGCATCACCACTCAGAGCAGGTGTACTGCTTATTAAAGCTTCTATTAGCAAGAAAAGAGACCGCACAAGATATTTTTTGTCATTCTCTCCCATCCGGCATTCCCTCCATCTGTCCATCCATCCCTTCTCTTTATAGTCTAATTAAAATCATCAGGTTCTGCAGTGAAGGATCCCAGCACCTGAGTGAGAGGGACAGAGGAAGAGAGAATGATAGCGGCATGCTCATGATGTATCACCACCTCGCACAATAAAACATATTCATAAAGAATATTCATTACCTCTACCAGCCATCCCCCAGATGGCCAGAAAATTGGCTTTGTGTTGAGATGTGGATTCAGGCATGCATATTAATGGAAGACAGATGTAAACGCATATTCATATTCTTTGCCTCCTTTTTTTTTTTTTTTTTGTGACAGACAAAATGATAATGCATCCACTTAGGAGAGTGGAAAAGGGGGCAGCATCCGGGAAGCAATTCACCTCTAATGTGTGCTGGTGGGTTATTGGCTTTTTATCAGACTGGCATTGTGTGTGTGCTGTCCCATCTACACGTTAAGCACTCTTTCTTTGTCCTGCAGCTTTTAGGGCTTTGATGCACAGGTTGCTAAAGCATGCAGCAGAATGTTAAATCTGTAAAAAAAATGAGTTATAAGTAGAGTGACCCAAAGCTCGAGGAGACATGTCTGTTCATATTTGATGCTTCTTCCAACTGACGTCAGGCAAATCTCAGTTTTCTTTATCTGCTTCTTTTTGTTTCTTTTAATTAAGAGCCTACTTTCTACCACTGAGTCTGAATATGGCCATTTGTCACCAGTTTTCAGAAACAGTATCTTATCACTGCCACAAGGGGGCAGTAGCATTCTCTCAGCCCCCTCCAGCTCCTCCTCTTCCTCTTTTTGTTAGAGGTCAGACCAAAAAACTCTTCCAATTCACCTTGGATGGCTGTATAACTTAAATATGGGTGATATATAAATCCCAATACAGACAGCTAGAAAAAAGTGCTACAGCTTAGACTTTTGCATGGATTTAAGAAGGTTTGTTATTGGTTAATCCAGGTTCTGCTAAAACTGAGGAGGAAGGAGCACAGTCAATATAAATGAGTATTCAATAAATATATATACTGGGATAATATGACTGCAGCTACACAGTCTGTAAATAAATGAAAGACGAGGTTGATGCAAAGTGAAAGCAGGTGCCATCTGAAAATCTGAAAGGCACATAAAATAGAACAGTGGCGCCGTCAGTCATGTTAGCCTATTTCCACTGACTGTTGACCATTAAGAGCAGAGGAGTTCAATACCTTCAGAAAATTGTACCTTTATGCAGCATTAGGCAACAACATGTAAAAAAACATTACCACCATTGCCACCGATGCCGTTCTGTTTTATACTAATTAGAAAATGCTTGTTGAGAATGTGAAAAAATTGAAATATGGTGGATGGACCACAAAACAGAGAATGGTACCAAACTACAGCAAGTTTGGTGCAAAACTAATGAACAGTTTTCCAGTTCCAGAAGTAATAATAATAATAATAATAATAATAATAATAACAATTATAAGGGATTGGATTTCTATAACTCTATAGAAGTGTGAAAATATGTCTAACAGATATTGTGGACTGAGGACTAGACTAAATAATTGGATTAATCTGTGCACAGACAGACAGAACACACCTTTTAAAAGAAAAACAACAGAATGCTCTGCTTCTTCTGTTTCATTTATTACAGCCATGTGCAATATAGCCTGTAGCGCCACCTGTTGGGAACACATCATAGATTTTTTTTTTTTTGCTGCATGTCAGTATATGACAATGCACATAAAACACAATTTCCTCTTTGTGACTTTCCCTGGAAACACAACTATTGACAGACACACTGACTGCTACTTTTCTCTCCATGAAAAGCTGAAAAGAGAAAAGAAAATAGTAATATGTAACTGACACTGCTCTGTATACAGAACACTTTGATGGACATACATCATGTGAAGCACTAAATTAACTATGTTACACTGCTGTGCAGCCAATGTCACAGTATATTAAACATGTTGTGTGCAGTCATGTGCGTGTAATGTTTTTAGTGTTATTTTTTATTAGCGTTATGTCGTTGCTTGTTATCTTAATTATACAGTATAATGCAATTTCTACACTCTCAAAAGGAATGTGGAGAGAATGTACATAAATAATTGTAATGCTTTAGTTTGCACATTTTGTGTTAGTACTGAATACAATTGTGTTGGAAGTGTTTTGTATGTTTATGGGTCTTATGCAAGAATACCTGTGATAACAATTTGTACTTGAATGGAACATATGACCAATAAGGGGGACCACGCCACATCATTCACCTTGTTTTTTTTAAAAAAAATATATAATTTTCTTTCAGGTACAATCACAATTGATGAGTCCTTTGTTGATCTGTTGATCACATGGAATTTACTAAATGACTGCGTATTTCATTACCTCTACAGATATGAGTGTGGGAACTTAATACTTGTCATAATTTGTTACTGTTCTGTTTGTCAGAACTCAGAGGACAGGTTTGATCATCAAGTTTACTTCGGACATTTACACATTTTTATGGAATTATTGCATTTGCAGAATCGGACATGAGTCTGTGCTCAGATATGAACCCATTGTCCCAGATCTCACCCACTGATTTTGTTTTTGTCAGTTTTATCCCATCCTTCAAGAGCATTTCCATTTACAAACGGATCCTGCCAGCGTTTATGTACCGCATCGCACTTCTTTTGTCCTGATACATAGTGCAATTAAACAACACAATTCAGCTAATGGCTGTGACACTCATACTACAGACACTGCTAGGGTATAATAAAGCCCGGACTCCCCTATACATATTAGATCCTATCTCCATGTTACAGTCTATATATGTCAGAGTGAGAATAGGGGAGGTTTTTAATAGAAATGGCCTCATAAACCCTCAATCCTGTAACAGTGCATTGCTCAACTGAAATAAAACCTTCTTTGTGTAAGTGTGTGCCAATATGGAAAATTAAAGGCAGTTAATAAAAAGCAGCGCTAAATCAATGGGAGCTATAAAAGTTACAGGGTGATATTAAAATGTGGGGGGGTAGAGGGGGGAGGGGGGCATTAACATGCTGGGCCTGAATTATCATGTTAATTTAATATCCAGTCTTCAAATGAAGCAGAAAGCCCAATAAAGGTCAATTAAGCAACTAGCCTCCCATCTCCATTTAGGATTTTATAGCTTCAACTAAATCATGGACCTGGTGCCGAGTCCAAAGGGGCCTCACTGGCACCCAATGAGAGCAGGGACTTTTAAGATCTAAGTTCATGCTGCTGCGTAGTTTGGATTGGGACAGTGTTATGATTGTAGCCCCACTTTGCCCCTAATAGCCGCTCTGAATTATAGATGTTATTCTTCTCGCTGCACACGAGAACAAGGTTTGGCCATTTTACATTACACAGCCCAAATGCAGCTGCTGGAGACCAGATCTGCTGTAGTCGTATGCAGCATGAACTTTGCACCTCTGTGGATTGAAATGTGGGTGGTAAACGGGCTTCTGGTTGTTTCAGTGTGTGCCTTGGAGCACTTGTTTCCAAACTTTTTCAGAGTCCATAAAAATCAACTTCATATTTCCTTAAAACCCAAATTTACAAATAAATGTTTTGATTTGCTGTAAAGTCTACATGTCTCCTGACTTTTCTGCTGCCAAACACTGTTGAATTAAGCACATTTTGCTGGAATATAAGAACATCAGCCAGGGATTGCAAGTCTCATAGCACAAGTCTTTACATAAATAATTTTTTGGGTGTCATATATAATTTTTGAACTTTTACAGTGTTGTTTAATCGTTTATTTTATATAATTTTCATCTTATATCTGTTGAATACATTCTGACTTGGCATGTCTTTGGTATGTCTTTTTCAGTATATTTGTCATGTAGCTGCGAAACACTGACAATAAGATGCATTTTTTGTTATGTACATTTATCTAGAAAGGTGAGCACAGCAAACAGTATCTAGGGAGATGTGATTAGCTAAAGTTAGTACTGTTGCATTGAGGGGAAATAGCAAAACAATTATTTTACATTTTATGTTGTAAAAACCTAAAAGATTAAGTGATTTAGACAAAGCCTTTTCATGGTTAGAGCCCCAGTTAAGTTAATAAAGAAAATATAGCAAATCTACATTAATAGTACCACATGCTCCCTCTTTCACATTCTTTACAAAGAGGCCATGAAACATAATTAAAGATCATATTAGAAATAATTTGAATATTCTAATTCATCACTAATAAAGTCAGTGATGACAATAATTGAATGAAATCCAGAACACTTTTATTTCAAATGAATAGAACTTTCTGCCTATTGTACTTACTACTGTTTTTATACTCCTTACAAAGGAAAAGCATGTGTTTAATTCCCTATTTTATTTGAATCCTAATTAAAATACTGCTACTTGAAGACTCAGCCAAAATAGCCTCACAACCTGTTTGTAGTTCTGACTAAGTTTGTGAAAACAGCCTTAAGACGCGATGCACTGAAACAGCTACTGTCAGCTGATCTGACATCTGTAAAACAAAGGACTTTCTGATTTGTTTCACTCACTTAATTGACCACTAAGTGACCATCTGATCAATAATCTCACTTTTTCTTTTATTGATCGTCTTGTCTCAGTTTACATTACCTTTAATAACACGCTGGCTGAATTGCACGTCTAATAAATAGAACGCAAAAGAAATTCATTGTCAACTCAGGACATCAATTGTTTCCATCAATATTAATTCAATACGTATTTCACTACAAATGTATTTCTTCACAAAAGAAGATTAAAATTTTGTGGTGGGAGTTCAGCCTCCGCTCTGCCTCTGCCAAAGGAACCCAAATCTAATTACCATTGATTGAGCTTCTATTTTATTTAAATTATGAGCTGTAGATTTTTTTAATCATTGAAGTGTGGGTAGAGGTTCTATGGCCCTAAAGGAAGCAGCTATTGATTCAGTCAACCTCATAACCCCGAAACATGCCAATTTATCAAAAGAAATGACCAAGAATTCTGACATTTCACTAACCCTCTTCATTATAATTAGAGTGGTAACTTAAGTTAAATATTGATGCCCACTGTCATGATGGTGAATGAACAGTCAAAAGAATGATGAATAACTCCCAGGAAGCACAATATGTATCGACCACTTATTGACCTCCTCCAGCTACACTGCTGCATTGACATGACTTTAAAAGCAAGATCCAAAGTCTTATGAATAAATCATATGGTGCTAGTTAGAGCTAGTCTTTCAAGGTTCACAGTTAATAAACAAAAGAAAGGAGCTCTGCGATTGTGTGACCTGGAACACAATAGACTTTTAATTGCCTCTGAAAGCTGTGACAGTTTGTGGATGCGACTCCTCTGAACAAACACTTTTCCTACTTCAGACTTCATTATTATCTCAACATTCAAAGTAATTGTTAGAATTTATTGCAAACTGTATGGAGCTATTGAATAATGCTGCCTTTAAAGTAAGTCAGGTGAGCTTTTTTACACACATGCAAAGCTCGATGTTTAATTATGATCACTACTGCTTTGAATGGTACGTTTTCTGATTGAAAATAAATAATTCAGTGGTGGAGGAAAATGTACAGATGATTGAGAAAAGAAAAAACCTGATGAGGCGGTCTGTTCTAGGATGACAATACCTCACTAACTGAAAGGTTTAATGAGGATGAAGATCATGTGAATCATGTTATGAGCTTTGCAATCACATCCATCTGCCTTTCACAAACCTAGGGTCTGGATTCAAAATGAGCATTTGACCT
>JAPQRP010000003.1:6299223-6312003 GCA_037367295.1 Apogon hyalosoma
AGACGGTCAGTAATGTGTAATAAACTTGGTAACTTGTCATTGGATTACAAGGATTACTCTATTATTTTTATTTTTATTTAACCTTTATTTAACCAGGAAAAAAGATCCCATTGAGATTAAGAACCTCTTTTCCAAGGGAGTCCTGGCCAAGAGGCAGCATGGAATACAACACACAGTTACAACATACAGTTAAAACATACAATGATTTATAGGACAAGTATTAAACACAGTTAGAAGTGTAATTTGTGCAATATGTACCAGACAAATATTATCAATATGATAATTAAAAGAAATGTTGACAAATAAATGTACAAAAAATGTTGTTGTGAGTAATTACAATTATATCATTGTCCATTCTGTACTGGCAATCAAATGTTCAATATATGAGCAATAATTCTGTGTTTATACATTTGCTTTTGTGTGACATGGATGTAATGACCTTGGATACTACAAGTGCACAGATGATGACACCTAGTGAATCTCAGGCTATGACTGACATTGTTAGTCTCTGCAGCTATAATTATAAACAATGATGCAACAGATCAGTCTGTTACAATAATGGTACAAATGAAAAATATCAAAGCTGAGGACAAGTAAGAGAATGTGTTCCCCGTCATGACTCAGAAAAAAGCCACAACTAAGGATGGCAGTTGTTCCAAAGAAGAAGAATCTGTATTTGTCTGTATATTGCACATGTAGACATGCATCACACACCAAAACTGAAGTTCATTTAACCCATTAGTAGCTGAACCAGTAGGGACACACCACACTAAAGACTAGGACCAATGGGCTGCCATGTCCGGTGCCTGAGGGGGAGATATGCGAGTTAAGTGCCTTGCTCAAGAGAACATCAGCCAACAATTTCTCTGCCAGTCTGAGGGAATTGAACCAGCACCCCTTCTTGTCACAAGCTCCTTCTCCAACCCTCTAAGTCATGGTTAGGTTGATATTTTTTGCCAGGTCATGTCGATCCATGTTTCACTTGATGATGAATTCCTATTGGTGGATGTTAGTCGAACCAGCGGCCATTCTGTTGGTTGCAAGACTGGATTAATGGCCATCTGCGAACCTCATCTCAGTGCCATGTAGGACCATTGTTTTTTTAGCGATGACCATGGACATTGCAACATTTTGTCATCTCTTATCAGGGTCAGTTTAAAATTTTACCACATTGTACTTTTTCACCTTTTTCTCTCATTTTTCTGAGTGAGTCTCATCTTGGTCTGGATCATCTCAATAATGAGTACATTTCAGTAAATTTTGTTTGCTCTGGAATGAAAAGGTTGAGGCAAAGCTAAAGTACAAAACTGCTTTCCCCCACATGGTGCTCTCATCTTCCATGAAACAGCAGTTGAGATGAACACATGGCTTGTGCATCTTTAAATACACTTTCTGTCTGTGAAGCAACCCCCATACAAAATGCATAACATGCAACAATTCAGCAAAATGTTGTAGAGGAAAGTGAGCTTTCCTGGTTCGTTCCAAATGCTACGCATCTGGATTGTGTCTGGGCACATTACATGAGTGAATGGGTTAGTGACCCAGATTCTCTAATGGGATTTTAGGTGTTTAAAATATAGAATTGCTTCATTTTTTTTAAAGTGTGACAGATGTTCCTCTTTGAGACGCTCATAAAAATAAATCCATAAGAAAGCGAATAAATATGTATATAAAAATACAAGTAATCAGACTGTAGAAATACATTAGTTTGGGTTTTACAGCTGAAGCCAAGGTTTATTATTTATTTTATTTGCTTGTTACTGATATATTCATGTTGTTGCTGTAACTCCTGCTGAATACTTGAAACCTAAAGTGGCTTTGCTGTCTCTTATTGTGTTTCTGTAATAATTAAAGAGTCAAAATAGACTTGGGCCTTTGTTTATCAGAGGAAGTGAGATATCAGATATTCCAGTACGCCAAGAGAACACACACACAGTCTGTGCTGCCTGAACATGCCTGTGAAGCCACGCTGTGCTGAAGGCAATCTGTCTCCCCCACCCATAACGACCATCTGTCATTAGTGTAGATCAATGGAGATGATAGATGGGGAGTGCTCGCTGCGCTGACAGAAGCACTGAGACAGGAGTCCAGAAACAACCACAGTTATGGAGCGTGGTCCTGACCTAGCAGGCAGCAGCCCTGATGCTAATTCTGAATGCACGTCGAGGTCGGGTGGATCTGGTTTTGGAAAGTCAAGAAAGCTACAGACTTGCTTTTGAAAATTCAAATCAATTTTAGTCAATTTTCTGTCTGTTGCATATGTTTGGAACACACACCCACATGTCTTTGCCACCGTGCCAGAAATGTTATAAATTCTCTGCGAATAATCCATTTTCCTAAGCACTTGGTGGGTTATTCAAAGCGTGTCATATGAAGTTGATGTAAAACAAGGCAATAAAAACAGAAAGAGAATGGACTGTGCCATGTCTGCCTCTACACATTTCAAAGCATGACAATCCCCAAATAACCAGCCCAAACCAGTTTGGATCTATTGGGGAAAATCAAGAGGACTGGACATGATTTGATAAAGCCCATTTCACACTCGGTGAGAGAGATGGACAGTCCAAGGGCTGCTAAAATCCCCAGGGGTTTTTGACAAGAGCATCAGAGGATTTTCTACACAAATCATTCTTAACACAGAGGAGAAGACAAAAATGAAGGGCTTTTCTCCAATTTTGGCCATCAAAATTGAATTCTGAAGAAACTGAGTCTGCCCGGTGGGATTCTCCCCCTCATCTGTATTCCCTTACTGTTCTCTTGCATAAATTTTGTCTCTTTTTCAGTCTTTCCCCTTTTGCTACATTTGGAGCTATGACTTAATGAGAATGTTTCATTTGATATTTTCGTCTGAGGTGTGATACTTAGTAACGGTAACGGGGTCCTGAACAAACGCACACATGGAATAAAGAACTAAGAAAACACATGCATATAAATTCTTATTACTCTGTCTATGATTACAATAATAAAAAGGAGACACAAAAACACACAACATCACCTGGAGTCTTAGTCCTGCACATGTACTGACATGCTCACACACACTCTTTTCTCTCTTATACACCCGGGCAGTGGGGATTGCTTTGGAAAAACAGCACCTGCTCCTCCATTTGAAAACTATTTAGGGAGGCATCAAACTCTATCAGGGCAGGTCTGATTGCGGTCGCCTCTTCACAGTCCCCCAATCACTCAGTGAGTCAATTAGCCCCCCGCCCCTGTAGACACACAGGGGCACACACACAAATACACACATATATATACCGACAGTATGCACACACATGCACAACAAGACTCCCATTCCCCTCCGCTGTGCGTTACGCCAGGGAATGAGAGTCCATCGCTGGCCTTCCAACAACACCTGAGGCCCCCCCAACGACCCAACCCCAACGCCTCCCTCCACCCACAGTCAGCTAATAGCAGTGCTCCAAGGGCACCCGAACCACAATGGCATTCAATTCAACCCCATTGTACCTCTTTTACCAAGCCTCATACCAGCGACTCAACAGCTATTTAGCAGATGATAGGAAAAGAAAGAGCGAGTGGAGGAGGCGAGGGAAAGTGGGAAATGAGCGCTACAACAACGGGGGTGAGGCGTCCGCTCACCTCTGCGGTCATTTACTTTGTTTGGCAGAGGCGAATTTGATTGTGTTGTTCACCGTGCATGTGCTAGTGTCTGTCTTTGTCTATCAAAGTATTAATAGAGTGTTTGCGCACATACAGGCGAATTTCTCCTCGCATCCACTTTCACCGGTGTGTTTGTGTGTTGAGCCTATGCTTTGTAGACTCTTTGGGTTAGCGTACGGCGCTCTCTCACAATCGCTTATTTATTCAGGGCCTTTTGAAATAATCGAGTTGACACATCTGTCAGATGGTGAGAGGAGGAATGCTAAAAGGTCACCGGGCGAGGTACCAGCTGCTCCCGCACCAAACCTTTCCTGCCTCCAAATAGCACAGTCATTACACCACAACAGATGGGACTCCTGCCTTTCATTTCTGCCGCGCTCACACACTCGCACACACTCTCACGCACATGTACGAGCGTACACACATATGCGGCAGGCACAAGTCACACTTATCCACATGCATGCGCATATGTATGCACACAGAGGTGCACTCACACCAGACACTTGTCACAAACAAGACAAGCAAACAGGCAGAGACATGTACTGTACACATCTGCAGACACAAACGCACGCACACACACACACACACACACACACACACACACACACACACGCACACACACACACATACACACACACGTTTATTCCCTCCTTCTGTCACTGTCTCTCTTGCTTTCACCTGCACTCTCTGTACTATTTCTCTCCAGGTCTGATTTCCATGTACAAGGTCACTATCAGCTGTCTAGAGGGAACATCAGTCCCTCATACCTAGAGCACGACAAAAGGACAAACGGAGTCGGACTAAGGACAAAAGGCTGATGAGACGTTCTGTCTGCGGTCTGCTGTGAGATTTCTCTTTCAACTCCTTTTTTCTCAGCCTTATTGTTCAATAATATGTCTCAAAGACAGAACTGAACCTTTTGGCCATTTGGAAAGTGATGTATAATTCAAACCCTATGCACACACAGTGGTGGGATGTGATACAACCTAATATTGGAACAGAGTTATACTTTGGACCAGCTTTGTTGGGCAGAAAAGAACTGCTAAGCATTGTCAAAACCCAAAGAAAAGCCCTAGGCCTCGCTCCAAGTCCTGCCTTTGATGGCACTCTGTAGATTCAAGTTTGGATGAATGGAAAAGCTTTTTCTGATGAGTGGTTAAAAAATCTATTTCCTCCCTCAAGGCATATGGTAACCTTAGCCACCTTTGAAGAAGACCAAGCCAGTTCAGACATTCTGCTTTGAGAGTACCTCGAAAGATGATCGCTTCCTCAATCCAGTTGTCGTCGATTTCTCTCTTTATGCACATCATCAGCTTCCACTGAACACTTTGATATTGTAAAGTCTTTCAAGTTCAAGAGAAATACAGGAGAGTCCTTGTGTTTTTGGTTTACAAAGGCTCCTTTTACTTTAAGATATGTAACTGTTCCACTGCAAATCCTATAGTCATTTGTTGTATTCTCCACTGATGCTATTGTTCACATTAATGAGCTTGAGGGACCCACGGCTATACTGGAGCACCCGGAGTAAGGAACTAGTACGCCACAATGCAAAGCTTGCTGTATGCAAATGTGTTGAAGAAAAGTTGCATTCAATTCATTAGTAATTAATGATAATGCTATGTTTGGTGAACAAAAAAAGCACCAAAGGCACATAAAGGTTATATCTTTATTATGTTGCTACTGTAGTTCACATATGAGACCAAAACATACTATGTGTCCTCATTGAATTCTGTTTTATATGAAATTGCCACGCAATATTGCAATGCATGGTGTGCATTTTCCAGAACCTAATAAATGTAGAGAATAATGCAGGAATTCAAAATGTGTGGTTAGATGCAGAGCAGTGGCCAGCAGCATACATTAAAAAAGCAATAATGCATAAATCATGTAAATGCACACTTACGATAGCCACTGATTTTTATAGCACGCTGTATACGGAACATTATTTAGATGTGTTGAGGCAGTACATTTCCGTCTCTCTGTTTGTGCACACCTTGGTGCCGTGCAATATTTAAACCTCTCAGCGTAGAAATATCATGTTAGCAGGATCCACTGCACATTTTATTTGTGACATTTATGAGCTATGCTGAGAATGAAACCAGAAGATGCACAAGGAATGACCTGCTGAAATGACAGTGGCATCAACAACATCCTATTACTGTAAATTACATCTATCAATCAATCATCAAACTTTTATAGAGCTTTATGAGTTTAGATATTAATAACATTCAGCTGGATTTCACAAACTCTAAATGCATAGGGTGGGATTTCTGTTACTGGTGGCCTGTCAATAAAAACATTAATAAAAACTGTACTTTGATGATGTTGTGAAGTAGCATGGGATTATGGAAGTTGTGTTTTAACCACTATTGCAGATGTGACAGTTTAGTGAAGTATATTCCTGTTAAGTCCTTTCATTTTAGTAAAATGGGTGAAAGTACCATGAGGCAATGTACAGTCAAATGTCAACTTAATATTAGATAGACTGAATCATAAGTCTTTTGGTACAGACCATGATGTGTTTTCCTACACTCAATAGATAGGGGTGCTTCTATGAAACTGGTCCCTAAAAACAGGACATGGGGGCTAAAAATTCAAACCAGATGGAGACTAAATGTTATGAAGCAAGTTTGGAAGCACTTTGGGTCTATTTTAAAAATAAAAATTTACTGAGATAAAAAAGAAACAATTTTTCAGATAAAAAACATTTTTATATATTTTTTAAATATTATTTTTTTATGTAAGAATCCCATGTAACATGGTAAAAAGGATGCAAATTGCATGCTACTATTGTTTCAAATTGCTTTTTTTCTCTCACAGGCACATTTTGGGAATCGAACTAATTATACAAGGTAAAGTGTTTCACAAAAATTACTACTGTTGCAAAATCACTCATGATTTATTTGTGTTTAAATGGGCAGGTTCTGCATGTAGACATGATGGGTTACACACAAAACCTAGAATGAGACTGCCAATTCATAAAAAAAACCCACTTCTGGATTAGAAAAACCACTAGGATCGACCAATTTAACACAGTGTCTTTATTTATAGCGCTCTATAAGACTATTTCAAGCCATGCTTGAATCAAATGCACTGACACCAAGGTAGCTTTTCATGTCCTAAATTTAGTGCTATTTTTGGCCCCAATCTTTTAATAAAAATTCATTAATTTTGGTATGGCTCAGAGCAAGAGTATAATTTTTTATTTTTTTTTTACATTTATCCGAGGTCATCATTAGGTACATCCTGGGAGGAAATATGTCTACATGTCTCTTTTATTTTTGGGTCTAAAAAGCTGGAAAAGTGCCAGGTACCAAAATGTACCCAGTTTCATAGAAGCACCCATAGATCATCTTTGCATTTATAAGAATAGACAGATGAGGTCCCAGTCACCTTGACACCTTTGGCCACCAAAATCTTTTTTGATCATCCTTGAGCCCAAGTCCGCAATTATACCAGATTTGAAGACATTCTTTGAAATTGTTCCTGAATGTTTTAGATTTATTAATGAGGCTGGAAGTAGAGTAATTCTTATAAATGTGCATCTAAAGAGCATGCAGTGTAGGCGAAATAACACTATATTACTGCATCAACAAAATCACATTTAAAAAAGGGATTTCTCTGAATGTTGTTGGAAGCATTAATATATCAGTATATAGGTCAAGAGAATATATTACAGGCTTAGTTGTTTAACCAGGATATCTTACTGTAAAAAGTTTGGCACATTATACCCTTAAGACATTAAATCCCAATGGACATCTAGGAAAATCTCAAATGATATTAAATTTGTGCTTAAATTATATCAAATACATGTCAAAGCTGACGATGACAGACAAACTATCAACACCCATGTTACCATCTGCGAGTTGTTTGTGTCACTGCAAAGTTCACTTGTCACGCCCATATGTGACCCATTAACATAACTATCAGGAACAGTGGTGGCAGGAGAGTATGCAGCACACTCACCGATGCCTCAGAGCTGCTCTCAGTCTGTATGCACCAAGCTGCACATGTCAACATCATGACAATGTGTGTGTGAATGAATGATTTGACAGATGACAGGGTGCTGCTTCTGTGTGTGAGTGTGTGTTGTATGTATGAGTGTGCTCTATTTACTCCACTGTCCTAATGGGCAGCTGCCATTATTAATAAGCATTCATCCTGCAATCATGTTCACTGGTGTGTATCTTTGTATATGTACACTCTTGAGCACAATCTTCAGTCTGGGTAAAAATGACTAGAATTTGCATTTTGCTAAAGCAGATCATAACCAGGTTGTCAGTAGAACTTCAAAATCCCAAAAGAAGAAACTGGAGCAAGAGAGAAAAAGAAGAGAGTAGGCAATGCACTGAAAATGCATTTTAACACAAACAGATCCTGAGGATTATGGAATGGAAAAGTCAAGTGATAGACCCAAAAAAGGCATGCATGCACTGAGCCAGATGATCCTCCAACCAAATTACGGCCCTTACTAATACTGACTGCAGCCCAATAACCATAAGACAGCACCTTGCAAGAGAAGGGTGTAAGGAACTAAGAAACATCTTCAAAGATCATGTTTCCTCCCATGGTACAAATTTGACACTTGGACTTTGCAAAGGAGAACCAAACATGGGACATTTAGAAGTGAAAGACAGTTTTATTCTATGATGAGAGGAAATTTAACTTGGATGGTCCTGATGGTCTCCAGTGTTATTAGCACGACAAGGAGATCCCACTGGAGATGTTTTCCATGTGCCACAGTGGAGGAGGCTCCATCATGATCTCAGGTGCTTTTTCCTTCAATGGCACAATTGAGTTTGATGTTGTGCAGCAACTGGCTATGTGTGGATGTTCCCGTGTTCATCTGGACTGAGGGTCCTTGTCTGTTGGTAATGACTGGGTTTATTCAACAGGACAACACTGCAGTTCACAACACCTGCCTGATGAAGGACCAGGAGAATAATATTGTTCTTTTGGACCGCCCTGTGTTCCACTGATCTAAATCCCATTGAGAACATTTGGGGATGGATGGCAAATGACATTTATAAAGGTAGATGTCAGTTCCAGACCATGGATGCTGTTCAATGATTCCATCTTCCCCACATGGAGCGACATTCCCACCAGCCTCCTGGAAACACTGGAAACAGACAGTTGAGTGTGACTAAATGAATTTTTGAAGTGATGAACAAGAATGGAGGGGCTACTCACTACTGAGTCAATTTTTGACCATTTTAGTTCTGTTTTTGGCCTATGGTCTTAAACTTTTGATCAGCTGATGAGCAGCTTGTTTGAGTTAAAATGTATTTTCAATAAATTGCCTACTCTATTTTTTGTCTCTTGTTCCAGTTTGGTCATGCATTTTGACGCCCTTCTGACAACCTGGTTATGATCCACCTTTGCAAAATGCAAATTCTTCTGTTTTTTTCTTCAGATTTTGTTCAAGAGTGTACATTTACATGTGATGTGATTAATGCTTCCTCAACAGAGATACCATCCATTCACTTCTCTGCACCCTTCTAGATTTAATGCCCCCCAACTCCCTTTGGCCCAGGCCCCCTAAGCACAGTAAAGCAGCAGATTTACTTTATGACTGCTGTGCTCCAGACCATAGTAGATTTACTGGCATTTTATGTATTAGGTGGTCCTGGTGTGTGGTGGGTGATAATGATGGACAGGCAACTGGCCACAGAGAGAAAAAAGTGCTACATTGGCAGCTTTAATGAAATCAACAGAACAGTAAATGAGATTCAATTAAAACTTGTTCTTTGTAGGGTTTCTCCACAATGGATGGAGGATATGGCTACATTAAAGACTATTTCAAGGACGATGGATTCCTTAAATTAGGTGGTGTAATTGGCTTCATACGTGCAATTATGGATTCATGATGAAACTGAAGGATTGAAAGAATAGGTTTAATATATTGTGTAAATCATTTAGCGTATAACATATGCATTTCCCCATTTATTTTGCCTTAGTTAGCTTTAAGGTTCTACCACTACACTGATTTGAGATATTTCAAGGCTTGATATGTAACAGTTCTGCATTAGAATATGAAAAAACAACCAGTCCTGTGTTATATAAGCTGCTCAAAATAAGTTAAGGCCCAGTTCTGCTATCTACATTTTTTTTTTTTTTTTTATTAAAATGCTCGTTGCAGCTATCTGGACTGACCTGTTGACCACATTCAGATCTCAGTTGAGTCAAACCAGCAGCTGAAAATCTCCTTCATAGTCTTCCAATCAATCTACTGCTTACTAAACCAAAGCTTCCAAATTGGCGTCTTTCTTGAGACATCAGATGACTTAAGCCTAAATACAGTTTTCTCGCCAACTGTAAGGAGTAAGTGGAGCAGAAATCTGAGTTGACCTCATCAGCGGCCTTTGTTATAAAACAAATGTGTACTCATAAGAAAAATGGAATTTTTTATTTTATTTCATTTCATTTCAATTTTATGACAATGTAACAGCAAAACTCAAAATCAATTTATTCCATTCAGTTTTGTGAAATTACCAAAATTACCAACCCCACATTACTTGCTTGGCTTTAACTTTTTTAATTATTTGTTTTGGTGACGTCTGTCTTTACAGTAGATCACATGTTTCAACAGATACTCAGTTGAGGCCTTTAGTGATGTGTGGATCGATACTGAAATATCAATATCTCTGATACCAGACTTCACACTCTAGAATCAAGTCACAAATCAAAATATCGATGCTTTTGATACTCCAGTCATTGAGGTAATGTATATCAGGAACACAGTAGAAATTAACTAAACTATTGGGATCTTGTCCAAATGATACACGATTGGTGGGAACTACTTCTTCTTCCGCCTGGGTAAGTGTGGACTGTGCCACACTTCTCAGTCAGACCTTCTCAGCTCGAAGCAAACCAGCAGTGAGATACCTGGGAATGACTGCCACTTCTGTACCAGCAGAGAGCCTTTTCAAAGGCAGGAGAGGTTCTGAGCAAAAAATGGAACAGACTAAAGGGGAAAACAGTAAATATGCTTTTGTTCTTAAACAAAAACTTGTAAATGAGGGAAAGTGTCAGTGTTTGATGCTTTTGTTGAAGTGTTACATGTTCAGTATTTTCGTGTTTCATGTTAACATGTTCTGTAACTTGAATTAATATGCATTAATAGTTCTTAATGATTCAACAATAATTACTCTCATGTCTTGTATTCTTTGTGAAGTTATGATTTGAAATACACAAGTTTTTTAATTTTTTTTTTTAATTTTAAGTGTATCTGTACAAAGTATCGGTATCAGATTGGTATTGCTGATACCAGCCTGAATTTTACTCGGTGTCGGATCGGAAAGGAAATCTGTGGTATCTAACTTCACTAGAGGCCATGACTTCAAACTCTCGTGATCAAAAGCTACTTTTCAATGTTGCCAAACTATTTTTGTTAGATTCCACACAGTGCATTTAAAGGTTCAAAGTGTGATTTTGTTAGAAAGATCTAGTTTCATCTAGTCTGTTGTGGGTTTTGCAGGGTATTCCCTCCAGTCCACACTCTGAAGATGGTAATGCACCTTACATTTTTCCATAAAAAGAAGAGGAAGTCTGCCCATAGCAACAGTAGGAACAGCAGCGCAGCATAGTGGATGGTGGCCTGTTCACTCTGTAGATACAAACAACTTATTCTAAAGTAACAAAACCTGGACAATTCTCACTATATATTAAGAATCATGAATATGATATTCCATTTTGGCTGTTAGTCAGTTCCTCCTAAAACCTACATACTGTTATGACCAACTGGCCGATGTCTAAGTCAGTAGAGTTTAAACAGTAAAAATTCCAATATTTTCTATAAATTTCCATTGTGTATCCCATCTGCATCTGCAGCTGTGTATTCAATTTGTTCTCTTAGGCTAAAATTGTCTCCTGACATACATAAATTCTTTTCAGAATAACAAGACAAAATATCAATTATAAACACACAAGATTTGGTGTGGATCTGAATTTATGTTGCTAATTGGGCATATAAATGAAAGCAACAATCAGGCCAGAATAGTACAGTTTTTGTTTTTTTTTTGTGTACAAAATCGAGGGTTACATGCATTCATAAAAGTGACTAACCAACAGCCTACACATCTTGCCCTGCACATTACCTCAGTGTTTAAAGATCGAAATGTTTCCAGCGCTTTGTTGAATCAGATTTTAGCCTCACTGCCCCTGTGCTTGAGGGGATTTAAAGTCACTATTGAGTTCTGGGTCTAGTTGTGAGGCCATTAAGACCGAAGGATCCAGTCGGTGCTGATCAGTTTGTCTAGATCTGATGCATTGTGACAGTTATTAAGAGCATGATGCCTTGAGCCACGAGCGTTGATCAGTGCAGTGTAAAGTTCATGTGCTGCAGTCTTCAGTCTGTCATCGCTTGCTTAGACTCCAAAATGTCTGAAGGACATTCAAACATTTAAAATGTCTTTTCCTCTTCACTCCTAACATCAGAAGCTTTTTTTTGTATGTTCCCTGTCGCTCTTCTTTATAAGTCTTGATCAGTGTTATGCTGGTCTCCTTTCCTGTCTTCCTGTCCTTCTCTTAGTCAAGATGGTATCTATAATCCTCTCTAATAGCAGATGACAGCTCCACATAACTTCTGGCATTAGCTTTTAGCCATTACATTTTTACAACCCCTGGTCTTGACGGCAGATTTGTCGGCTGGCAACGATGGCATTGGCAGTCTCTTTTGCTATCAGTCTGTCTCCTTTCTTCTAATGTCTCTGAGACTGTGGAGATCTGGGGCCCCCATCACACACTCTTTATTACAGCCCAGGCCATGGTCTTCCATCACTTTCTGCTTTCTATTGCAGAAAGGCACATGAACACACACAGTTATGAGTGCATGCACACCCACATTCACACTTGTCCCTACAGGGCCCCAGATTGATGGTAGTTCCAGAGTACAGTGCCATAAAGACAGAAGGAGAAAGGGCAGGCACACAGGAAAAAAAACATGAGTCCATCCTACAATCCAGTGCAATATCTAACCCATGTTATGGATTCAGTTTTGTTTTACTTTTATGATTTTTAAAGTCTACTTACTTAAGATTTTCGTTACTGAATAGAAAATACACTGCTCAAAAAAATTAGAGGAACGCTTTTTAATCAGAGTATAGCAACCTATCAGTCAAACTTCTGGGATATTGATCTGGTCAGTTCAGTAGCAGAGGGGGT
>JAPQRP010000003.1:6312592-6324167 GCA_037367295.1 Apogon hyalosoma
TTCTTTCTTTCTTTCTTTCTTTCTTTCTTTCTTTCTTTCTTTCTTTCTTTCTTTCTTTCTTTCTTTCTATTTTTTTTCTTTAGAAAATTACATTCTTTGTCATTTTTTTTCTATACTAAAACTGAACTATGTAACATTTGTGTGAGATTTTTGTGTTGGAATTTACTGTTGTGGTAGAGTATTGAGTGTTCACATGATCAGAACCATTTCGAAGCTAGCAGTAGCTAATGTTGCAGACTGTTGCAACTGTAGTGGAGCAGAAGAGAGACACTGACAATCTTAATGGCTAACCAGGAGAGCCGGGGGGACGGTGGGGGGTGGGGTATGTACATGGGAAGGGGCAGCAGTTATATACGTGGAGGTGTAGTCGATGACTAATGAAACTAATGCTGGTGTGAAACGAAAGTGAAACTTAACATGCTTTCAGCGTCCGTCTCCCAGCTTCTATATCTATATTATACAGTGGATCTTACACTAAATTTTCACAACTTCTAACCTGTATCCACTGCTCTATACCCCCCCCAATGCTGGGCCCCATGAATTTGTCACGTTTACAGGGCTTCACAGGGCTGACATAAAGAGACAAACAATCACTCTCACATTCACACCTATGGGCAATTTAGATTAACCAATCAACCTATCAGTGCATGTCTTTGGATGGTGGGAGGAAGCCGGAGTACCTGGGGAGAACCCACGCGGACACGGGGAGAACATGCAAACTCCACACAGAAAGGTCCCACCCCATCTTGCTGAACAATACATTTTAAATAGACTTCTTAGGCATCTGAGATAATTTCAGGAGTAATTGTTGATTCTCTGTGCAGGACGTCCACAGATCCTGAGGCTGTGTGGTGCATTTAGAGCTGTCAGTGACACTACCATGGGGATGGGGTGTGCAGAAGCAGTCTAGGGGATGACATGGTGGGGTTGGGGTGGTGTGTGGAGTAGGGGGTGGTGTAGCCATATGGCTGCTGACAAGGAGAGGGGGCAAAGCTGACAGGGCCAAGGGAACGGGAGGGAAGAGGAAATCACACTGGAAGGACAACACGCTCCCCTTCTGCCAAGGCGGAAAGCAGCGGCGACCTGTGTGCATGTGTGTGTGTGGGTGTGTGTGCGTTAGTGTGTGTGCCAGTGAATGACAATGCTGCTGATTGGATCCAACGTGGAGGCCTGCGTCCTGACAGCAGTGATGCCACAAGTCTGGACAGGGCCTGGAGTGGATGAGTGAGTGAGAGCCAGAGAGACACACAGAGGATAAGACCATGTACATTTCTGTCTGCGCTGTGTATATACTGTGTGTGTGCGTCTGTGTGACCCAGCGTGGGTGTCAGCCAGCCAGTCAGGGTCCTGTGTGTGCCTGAGGAGACTCTCTACCAGCTGGGTAAGCCAGGTGCTCGGTTGCCCCCTCACGCCCCCTGGCCCTCCCATTACTGCTGCCCTCCAGGCCCGCTCAGTCAACTGCCACTTGCTACCAGATCAATATTAGCTCACACTGAGGACAACATGTCATTCCACCACTGAGGGGTCAGACAACCCATTGTTAGGCAGCATCAGGTACAAACTGGGCTGGAAAACAACGTGTATGGGAATGTTCATCGTTTCTTTGTTGCCCAGAGCAAATAACATGAGACTAATATATGAAATTCAAGTATTTTCTACAGAAGGTACTGTAGAAAATACCTGAGAAGGAGCACTTCCTGGACTCAAAAGTAGGTCATCTGACATGCTGTTTGGATGGGATACATAAAGGTTAGCCACTGTCCATGCCTGACACACTCAGGGAGAGGAACAAAAGTATGACTCAAGTCAAGTTAAAGGTACAACCCACATTAAACAAAGCATGAAAAATTCTCCTCTTTATGTGTGGAAATTTGTGTTATACTTGGAATCACTGATTTGTTGACATGAGCAGAGCAATTTGCAGCTTTGACTCAGCATGTTTTATGGTGTTTCCATTGAGTGAGAACAGGTACCACTAGATACTATCAGGTACTTCTTCTAGTACAACTTCTGCCAAGGTTTACAAAGAGCCAAAGCAGTACTAGTATGTGCAGTAGGTATGTGTCATCATATTATATCTTAGGACATCATTGCCAAGCCAGCTGATATTTCTAAAAAGGTCACAGCAAAATGTCTAAGTTGGCTTAGATAGATACTCTCTGTAGTTGCCTAACCCTAGCTGCAGTTGTGATAATATCACAATAGTTTGTGCTGAGTTTTTAGGATGACCAGCTACACTGAAGGGGTACTAGAGCTGCAGGGAAAATGCAGTGTGCTGGTACCAAAACTGAACTACGTCAAGGTGAGTTGAGTTCACACCATCAGTGTAAAAGCAACATAAGTAACAATACTTTGGTACTATACTTCAGCAGTGTTTTCAGGCATATTTTTACTTGATTTGTAATTTTCTTCTTTCGCTGTTTTTCTTTTTACTTCATTCATTTGAACTCTGTCTACAAGTGATCCAATTTCTACACCGCCTCAACATATAGACAGATTTCAACTTAAATGGAAGTGACAAGAGACAGAAACAACAGAAACAAGGTGTTTTCTAAAAAAAAAAAAAAAAAAAAAGAACAAGATGAAAACAACTTAGAAACTGTAACAGGATGAAACAAAAGACAACAACAGGGTGAAAGACACAATAAGGTGAAAACATAAAAGATATAACAAGTGGTGCCAGGCACAACAAGCCCCACCCTTTGCAAACGTTTTACCTGATTTGCCCTACCTCTTATTATTGCAAAAACACATTTTTGGTGACCTTGACCTTTGACCTACATTCACCAAAATTTAATGGGATCTATTCTGGACCACCTCGCACCTTTCCTAAAAATTTCATGGAAATTGGTCCAGTAGTTTTTGTATAAAGTTGCTGACAAACAAACAGACAAAAAAATCAAACCAAAAACAATACCCTCACCTCCCTTTTGGGGGGCGGGATAATAACTTATAAACACATTAACTGGATGAAAACAGGCAAATGGTGTAACAGGACAAAGCAAAGGATTAAAGGAAAGTTTAAAGGCTGCAAAGGGCTGCTTTTTATTTTTATACTGTGATTGGATTTCAGAGGCTGAACTTTGAGACTTTCACAACATTACAGAAGTGGAATAAACATTTACACTTTAACAAGTATTTCCTTACGTAAGTATCTGTACTTTTACTTGAGCTGTCTGTGTGGTTATTTTTAAATGAATGTTACAGTTCAGTCACACTTTGGGAAAGAAAAACGTGGTTTGTAAATATGTTACTTATTGTACCTTTAATTTTTGTGTGCCTGTAGTTTTCTTTAATGTATTTAAGAAAAAGCATATTGATGTGCAGGTACTCAGAATCTTTTTAATAGAGGAGATGTTTTTTCTTACCTTTTCCTTACCTTTTTGTGTTTGGTGGGTCCTTCCTGAACACTTTTGAGTGACAAGTCAATAGTTCAGGCAGGTGCAGATGCTGACAAGGATGTGCACTATTAACCACAGCATTTGCATTAATTGATTAGCAACCCACGCAGCCAAATATGCATCTTTTCATAATAATAGGTATACTATCTCTTATTGAAAATGTCTTGGCTGCAGAAAACACTTTTGCTGACAAAGCTCCAAGGACACAGATGAGCTGAATGCTGAATGTGCACATCACACCACCGCTTGCCTTTTCGTACACGAAACGCCGATTGCAGCAAGCATCAAGATTGTTTTCGTTCCTGCTTAAGTAGTGGCACAAAAGTGATAAGTAGGTAATGACTTCTAATTAGCAATGTCCCCAAAACATATCAGCAATAATCAACAACATTCCATAATGTTTGAGAACATCTGTGTGATGCTGAGCATTTCATCAGCACACGTTGAATGATGGCCCATTTTAATGCAGCATCAAACTCTTAATAGCTGCTCTGTACCTTTTCACGTGCGGGTTCACTTTAGAGCCATCTAATTCAAAACAGGGATTCTCAATTATGCAACGTGCCATTTACATATGCTAATTAGGATCATATTAATTATCTTGAAATTGGGTAATTAGCCAGTCTCAATTAAGGCATTGTTCATTACACTAAATGCATAGGAAAGGTGTTTGAAGTTTTCCCCCACGCCTTCATTCATTGCCGTGTGTGTGCATATGTGTGTGAACTGGGCTGCCTGCCACATCTGAATCAAGCCTCGGTGGTGTATTTAATAATTTAAGCATCCCAGCTCATACAAGGGATGCACCCACAGCTTTCATCGTTACCAAGCATATGGTACTGTAATGAGCCTGCTTGCTTGTAAAATAGTAATGCCAGTACAGAGCAGAATAGAACAACCAGCCGGCCTTTTTTTTTTTTCCTTTTTTCTTTTTAGCCACTCAAGCAAACTATGGTGCCAGCGGTGGCCAGTGCATTACAAGCTTGTTTGAGCGCCCATTTCACTAAGTGGACGCTGGGAAAGCTAATTTGCTCTAGTCATGAAATAAAAAGGAAGAAGTAATGGCAGGAACAGAAGATGTCAAAAGCATCCTTCTCTGCCCAAAACAAACAGTTAACCTGAGGGGAGACGAGATTTAAATATGACTCCAAATGACTCACAGCTGTGAACACGGTAGCCTGCACAGCCAAGGTAAACATATTATCATACCAGATGACATCTTTCGGCAAAGAAAAAAACACCAGTGGTAGTCAACCTGAGCTCTTTAGATTTGTCCTTTCCAAAACTCAGAGCAGACTGAAATAGCTGACATAACAATACTGTGATTGGAATTGGACAGGCATCTCCAAACTAAGCATTCTATCTACCGAGGGCAAGTCAAAGTAATTTCTCCTGTTCCAAGAAGAGACTTTGAAGAGAGTGTTTTGACAGCAGAAAAGCGAGTCAGTCATATTTGAGGGCAAGAGTCAAGGACATCAGCACCAAAATGAAACCTGTGTGAAAGTATATTTAAGTTGTAATATCTTTTGCTGCCATTAGTGTTAGCGCCAAAAAGTTGCAGTTCCCTTTTACCGAACATCTCTGAAAATGTTATGTCTCTAATATTTTCCTGGACTCTTTCTGGTCACGTTTATTGTAATTGGGACCACTAATAAGTAATCGGTTTGTCCATCTTAAATTACTGCTCCATTAATCAGATCTTTGGGTATGTAGAAAGCTAATATATGCCATGTTTGGCTTTGGAATTATTTCTATTTTCTTTTTTTTTTTTTATTCTGTTTTTCCCAACAGATACCTCCACAGAAGTTGTGGTTAATAGGTTACACTAAGAAGACTATACAGTTACCTTGTTATGCAGTGCTTAATGAAGTTTATCATTTTGTTGAGTCAGTAGTGTTTAGCATTAGCTCCCCCTTTTCACCTTACAGATTTCTCTCACATCATGCACTGCAGCCCCCCCACCCCTTTTGCCACGTAGAACTGCAAAAAGCTATTATGGTGACAGAAAACTGTAAATTACTAACTTCACATTGGCAGTTCAGTAACCAATAGGTGACATCATGGTTCCTCTGTCATACAGTCTATATTGTGGATGGTTTGTTAGTTTCATGTTAGTTGGTGATGGCTTAAAAATATGATCAATGCTTCGTTAAAATAGGCAACACAGTGAAAAATAATATGAGTTAATTTCAAGTAAAAAGTTGACCAAATGCTCTCTCAAATATGGTTGATTTTCTAAATATTTAACAAAAAATAAGGGTTTACAAGGGTTTTTTTCATTTTTCAAAACTCAGATTTCCAGTCATGAGTTAATCAGTCACTTTAATTATTAAAATGACAACTTTGGCTGTTCTGTTTGTATTTATGGGTTCTCTTCATAAGTTACACTTATGATTAAATCATCACATCCAAAGAACATGTATAGGAATTTATACTTATACTTATTATGTCCACTGAATATGCTGTATTTCCTGATGAAGAAAAAAGCGAAGGCAGAGCTTTGTTAAGATGAACTCAAGCACCGACCCACATATTGAACACTTGTACTACATTTCTGTGGGTTTCAGTCATCTACCAGTGAATGTAGATAAGTACATCCCAGACCACCTCTGAATGCATCCTGAGAGATCGCTTCGTGAAATGGGTCCTGACAGTGTTCAGATCTTGCATTAGAGATGTCTGCACATGCCAGGACAGAGCAGAGCATCAGTCATAACCATGTGCTGTTTAATAGCTTAATAACATTACTTTTCAGTTTGAACAATGATCGCTGATGTTGTTGATAGCTGAGACTATCATTCTGACATTCTGTCACTGACCTGTAGGTTTGTCTCTATGATGTGGATCAGGCAGCAAAGGGCATTTATTACCTGCCCCCTGAAGGGGAGGTAAGGGGTATTATTTTTGATTCGGTTTTATTTGTTTGTTTGTTAACATTCTAGCAGCAAAACTATTGGTTGAATTCATACCAGATTGAGTTTATAGATTGCCAGTGACCCAGAATAGAAATTATTACATTTTGGGCATAGTAGGTCAAAGTTAAATTTTTTTTAATGAATTTTTATTAAAACCTTTTTTTTTTCCCCATTTACTTATAATGGCCAAAATTTCAAATGTTTATCAAAACATCAATTTTGTTTCAATTTACTTCAAACTTGGCGCATATATAGAGGCAACTGATATGCTGACATCAGCACAAACATAGACATGATGACATCAGCTGGATCGACGCCAAAATAAGCTACAATTCGTGCGAGGGGTAGGGTTTGTCATGCCGGGCACCACTTGTTTACATTATATTGAATTAACAGTGGAAGAGTCAGTCAGTTAGGCAGTTCATACAGTTTTTTTTTTTTTTTTAAATAAATTTGGGTTTTGGGTAGACATCAATTCTTTTTTTGTCTTTGAATAAGTAGTGATGTAGTTCTCTTACCACAAAAAATTAGACTGGTCTCGAGAACAGTTTTTTATCTTGTCACAGACTCAACTTGTTTGGTCTTGGTCTTGTCTTGGTCTTGACTCTCTTTGGTTTCAGTCTTGTGTTGGTCTTAGACATAGTGGTCTCGATGGGATTTGTACAAAAAAACGCATCATCACAGAATAGTATCATTATTTATTATGCGCCCTCTTCAAACCAGTCAGATGCATCTATTTTAAAAACATGTTACATTGCATAAATTTTCAATGCCAGCCCCCCATAGTCCACTAGTGATGTAGTTCTCGAGAGCAGTCTTGGTCTCGAGACTGGTCTCAAGAGGTTGAAATCAATTCTCTTTTTGTCTTTGTCTGAAAAAGTAGTGATGTAGTTCTCTTACATTGGTCTCGAGACCAATTTTTTGTGGTCTCGGTCTTGTCATGGACTCAACTCATTTGATCTTGGTCTTGTCTTGGTCTCAGTACCCTTTGGTCTCAGCAGTGTCTTGGTCTCAATCTAGCTGGTCTTGACTACAACACTATGAAAAAACTGAAAGAGTTTCAGAACCCCTGGCATTTGTAAAGAAATATTTGGCCACATTAGTTTTCTATCTGTCATTATTAATTTTTTTCTGATCATTATTTTTATAACATTGTTGTGGGTGCCATGTGCCCAGCAGGATTCTGGATCCAGAGCCAGTCAGAGGTCTGGACATACTCACTTCCTGATATGAAGCCTGAGGCATTTTGGGATATGAGGTATCTTCTGCTCTGGCACACAGAGCCTTCTCTCTTAATCTCCTTAAGGAAGTGTGTGCTAGTGTTTGTTGTACGTGCTTTGTGTGGGTGTATATGTTAGAGTCTCAAACACCACTGGGGGGGTATCATCCTTGGACTCTGAGGAAAGATGATGAACGATGATCTGCCCTTCAGCTGTTCTTGAATAGTAAATTATCCCTCGATCAGCATAGGATGGAAAGAAAAATCCTCAATTAGTGATGATGAATAAAATATACAATGCAAGGTCAAAGGCTCAGATACAGTATCTATAGGTGAAAGGAAAGTCATTGAATCTCTTTCTGTCTTTCTTTCTAGTAACAATCACATTGTATTTAAACTATGTCACAAGAAAACTGTAAGAAATAGATGACTCTTACGGTGTGATTCACCTCTGAACATGAGCCATTAGCTGGATCCCTAAAGCTTTGATGTATTGTCTGAAGAAACGGTAACATCAATCCACCGTTTTACTCTTCTCCCTTCTCTTGACTCTGAAAAATAGCTGCACTGATGTGGCATGTGTCTCCCTGATGGTGTAAAAATCAGTGGTCTTCACTGGTGTGGAAGCCGTAGGTTACTTTAGGGAACCAGCTTTGAAGCCACCCAGCAAAACGGAAGGACTGATATGAATACACAACAGAGGGACTTCTTAGGAGTCTGCTTTTGACACCTTTATTTGACTCAGATCTGTCAGTGCTCTACTGAGACTGTTATGTTGTTACATTTTGCCCAAATGTCATCCCTGAAGGGCACTGAAGCGGCAGAAGGATCCCTCTTACACTCAGTCCAAGTGCCCCTCTTGTCGGTCCAAGTGTCCCTCTGATTAGCCCGAGTGTCCTTTCGATGATTTCAGATGCTTCTGTGTGTAGTTCAAGTGCCACTCTGGCGTCACCTCTTAACATTAAAAATTAAACCTGTGCAGGAGGAGCTCCCTGCCCCTTGAAAATGTAACACAGTCTCACTCATTTATTCAGCAAGGTTCTAAACTTAAACATATCTTCAAGCATTTTAGCTTTCTTTGTAAGTATTTATATGAATGTAGACAGGAATATTCTTGTAGCTGTTAGCGGCGTTGCTTCACAGTTTGAAGGTCTTGGGTTTGATTCTAGCGTTGACTATGGTGAGTTTGCATATTCCCCCTGTGTCTGCACCCGACATGCACCTTAACAGGTTAACTGGTCAGTCTAAACTGGGGTGTCAAACTCATTTAACTGAAGTGGGCCGGACCAGTAAAACTGTGTCCTAATGCTCTAGATGTCAATGTCAACTCCAAACTTTTCTTTAAGTTTTAGCGTGAAAAACGTAAAATTACACCATGAAAATGTTTACATCTACAAAGTATCCTTTAAAAAAACATAAGTAACATGAACGACCATGAAAATCTGGAACTTGTTAAGAAAAGTAAGTACTATTTTACCAATCTTATGTCTCATTTTATCATCTGCACATGTGCATTATAACTTACAGATCACAGTGGATCTACAAATACATGAAACATTTAGTAACAGGCAGAGAATATTGTTAAAATTGGACTTACTTCTTTTAAGACATTTCAGGTTGTTCATATTTGTTCAGATCATTCACATTTTTTGTGGACTGATAGGTTATAAATGTAAATATGTTCATGTAATTGTACTTTTTTTTTAACACTAAAACAAAGAGAAAGATTTGGAGTTGTCATTTATAGATTAGTATGATGAGCTTGATATCCTTGACTGGTAATATCTTCTACAAAGTCATCCCACGGGCTGGATCGGACCCTTTGGTGGGCCAGTTTTGAACCTGCGGGCTGCGTGTTTGACACCCATAGGCATAAATGTGAGAGTCAGTGGTTGTCTGTATTTGTCAGTCTTGTGATGAACTGGTGTGTATGTTGCCTTTGCCCATTGGTAGCTGGGATAGGCTCTGGATGACCCTCTGGAGGATTAAGCAGTTTGGAAAATGGATGAATGTATGAATGAATGAATGAATCAATCAATCAATCAATCAATCAATGAAAATACTTGTCTGAATACGTTTGGATGTACACCTTCTCATCCAAAAGTTGTAAAAAATGGACAGATGAGATCGAAATATTTCTCAGTCTAATCCACAAATAAAAAGCTGTTTTAGAAGTAAAACACTGACAAAATGCTTCACTTCTTCTTTTGTATTTTAGCCTCTATCACCACCCTCTAATGACGTTATGGCCTAGTTTATTCACTCTAAATCAGTTCACAGAAACACACATACAAAACCACATATATGCTTGTTCCACTGTGACAAAGTAGTGAAGAGTCAATGTTTGTCACACATACACTTGTGAAGCCATTAGGGTTTTCTTGTGTGGAAACATCTGGCTAAAGACAGATGAAATATTTGCTTTATTAATGTACAAAAGAAACTGTATTTAAATGACTGATGAAAAAACACATTTTCCCAATAATCAACACAGAAATTAAGAACATCTGATGTTGAAAAGCTGCAGAAACAAATAATATTCCAAGAGCAGAATATCAAAAGGTCACATCAAAAGGCTGCTGTTGTGAATTTACACTGAAAATCAGACATGGTTTCTTGTTTATATCCAAATGTGTTATTCAGTTTCATTTTTGTGTAACTTTTCAGAGGTTTTCTTCAAATTCACCTTTAACAGAAACAGTGGTGAGCTACCAATATCAATTGAATATCTGCAGTATATCCTATGAAGAAAGGCTTAAAGGTTTCACAAAAATTACAAATACTTGGCAAACAAATGAAAACGGCAAAAGGAGATAATAATACAAACAACACCTTGGTGTAAAATAACCACATTTTAGAATATTTTTAAACATCATCAGAGGCTATATCTGCTGCATTTTGCCAGACTCTTTTTTGTTGCTGTCATAAAAACTAATTAGAATGAGGACAGAATAATGAAGCGCATAAAACACTTGATTTACTGCTCTGTATTTTCCGAGCATAAATGATTATGCTCATAAAGCGCACTTATTTTGTAACCGCAGACTCTCAAGATTCATATTAACTTTTACTGCTATATCAACAGTGGCTGAAGTGCAACTTTCACGGACGTTGTATTCAAGGATCTCAAACTCCGGAGAGCACCACTCATTCACACTTGTCAAAAATGTTCCTTGTGAATACCCGAGGAAGGAACCGTCAACACAGCAGCATTAGATTTTTGGATAAACCGAGGCATGGAGCCAAAGTCCTTATGCTTGATTTGATTTCTCCCTTCCACCAGGGGGAGCTGTGGTATATCATTACAGTACTCATAATGTTTTGAGTGTTAAAGAATTTATAACATAACATAACATAACATAACATAGCATAACATGTAGAGCATGTTGCAGGCATTTAACATGTACAAAAAGATCATAAGGATGAAATAAGTGATTTTTTTGTTTTTTTCTGAAGGACACAATAAAAATGCAAGTGAGAGCTTGCTGTTGTGTTGCTGTGTGGAAACGGGCTTTGTTTTGTTTTTCTGTAATTGCTATTTCTGTACAGCCATCCAGTTGAGATAGGCCAGTGTTTACCCCTTGATCCGTGGGCTTAACAATAGGAGGGAGGAGGGGAAAAAAAGATAGTGAAAGAGAACTCAGAGGTAACATTTGTCAGTGGCAGTCTGTCGTTCGCCTGATTGACTTCATGGAGAAAAACGGTGAGACTCCGCCAGGGTGATGCTTGAGTGCCTCTGATCTTCATTTTCCGCCGCCACTGTTATTTTTCCTTTTCTTCCTCCCTCCATCTCTCCTCCTCCTCCTCCTTCTCATCTCTTCCTTTCTGTCTGTCTTGTCCCTCTTGTTTCATTGGACTCAGATCTCTCCATCGCTCTAACCTTTCATTATGACAAGACAAAGCTTTAATCTCTCACGAACCATTTCCCCCCTGTGACAGGCAGAGCGAGTGGTGACGGCCGTGACACACACACACACACACACACACACACACACACACACACACACACCCACACACACACACACACACACACACAAACA
>JAPQRP010000003.1:6328310-6346699 GCA_037367295.1 Apogon hyalosoma
CATCCATCCATCCATCCATCCATCCATCCATCCATCCATCCATCCATCCATCCATCCATCCATCCATCCATTTTTTATTGCTTATCCGAAGCCGGGTCACGGAGGCAACAGTCTAAGCAGGGATGCCCAAACTTTCCTCTCCCCAGACACCTCCTCCAGCTTTTCTGGGAGAACCTTGAGGTGTTCCCAGGCCAGCTGAGAGACAATAGTCTCTCCAGCGTGTCCTAGGTCTTCCGAACACCTCCTTGGGGAGGTGTTCAAGAGGCATCCGAAACAGATGCCTGAGCCACCTCAGCTGGCCCCTCTCGATGTGGAGGAGCAGCGGCTCCCTGGTGACTGAGCCCCTCACCCTATCCCTAAGGGTGGGTGCACTATGCAACCAAAAAAATTTTCCACCTGGATTTAACTCAACCAATTGACCCTTTGCACCAATGTCACATTTATCACGTGACTAGGGGTGCAGCGCCATGGTGGATGGCAAAAGTGATACAGCAAACAAACGAATGAGCTGCGGATGATTTTAAACGATGGCTACCAGCTCTGAAAATAATGTTTTGGAGATGTCTTGCAAAGTGACTCATCTCACAGGATGGCACAAAGAACGCTATTTGGAGAAGCTAGAGATAGCAGGGCTAGCTACCGACCCATACTTTCTCCCTCCTGATGTGTTGACGGATCTACCAAAATCCTCCAGCCTACTGGACTTTAATGCACATGATCGGTACCATTCTGTTATAAATGGAGTGTAATGTAATGTTAGTTAGCTAGCTGTGTATGTTTTTAACATGTTTCCCCCAGTATGCCATCAAGACTCAAATAGACTGTAACCAAAAGCAGCTCTAATTAACTAACATTGTGTAATTATGTTAGTGGTTGTCATAAGTAGCCTACAATAGTAGCTCTGTTGTTGAAGTGGCTGCCTTTCTACTATCTACAGACAGTAATATGTAAAGTTCGACCACTATAACATGTAGCCCAGCATAATGACAATAACAGTATGACATATATCATAGTGTAGCTGGTAGAAAGGCAGCCACTTCAAAAACAGAGCTAATATAGTAGGCTACTTATGACAGCCACTGTAACGTAGTGGCTCATAGTACCCTTGCTTTTTCATTGTAGTTAACCCAGTCTAGCCACCTAGCTTGCAGTTGGTAGTGCTTATGTGCTATCAACAAAACCAGAGCCTTCTCTATCTGTAATTTCAGGTCCATCATAGCCAGGCTCTGTCTGTAACCCAGCTGAAACCATGAGTGTCTTTGAAGAAGGATGGAGCTGTTGTGTGCGGACACTGTACGTGTAAAGCAGGGTTAAAAAACGAACAAAAATGAGAATGTTCAGATCAAATTCTATATTCGCTGGTTTGCCGTCCAGTGTGCCGTCCTGCACTTCCGCTGTCCATCATGGCGCTTGTTTGCAGTGCAAACAGAGTGTGATGTAATGTGCAAAGGGTCAATAGGTCAAATCCTTCCATTGGACAAATATTACAATGATCGATATGTTTCATCTGCAACAAGTTCTTTAATCGACGCAGCAAATTGCTTCTCATTTCTTAAATTTCCATCAGTTTGATAGCAAACAGTTAGATTGAAAAATACCAGGATTCATCTGGTGCAAATAGTGAAAGAGTAATTCAGGAAATACGAGACATTATTTTCACATACGGACTGACCATCACCTGAACCTGAACCCCACCGAGAATCTTGGAGAAGAGTTTACACAGTGTTCTGACTGTCATCATCAATGGGAGAAAATTATTCACGAGCTAAAAAACCTCTAACATAGGCAGCCCAGTGAAATATTAGAGTGTGGGATATTTATATATTTGCCTGGACTGTGTTTAAATCTCATTGTACCTGTGGTTTGTTCAGTCCCTCCCTCTGTCTGTGGAATCTTACTCATTGCAAAGATGCAAAGTCGGTCAGATTCAAACACACAACTGTAGAGGTTAAAAATGTTTTCACTCAGCAAAACATTTTTTGTGTAGAGTTTGTATGTTCTCCTCGTGCCTTGCCGTGTTCTCTCCAGGTACTCTGGCTTCCTACTACCATCCAAAGACATGCATTGTAATAGGTTAACTGGTCAATCTAAGTCCCCGGTTGGTGTGAATGTCAGAGTGAATGGTTATTTGTCTGTATGTGTCAGCTCTGTGATGAATTTGCATTCACATTCATAGAACAACCTTCCTTTATCCGTTAGTAGCTGGGATAGACTCCAGTACCCCTGAGACGCTCACAAGGACTCAGCAGTTCAGAAAATGGATGGATGGAGGTTTACCATGGTCAATCACAATTATGACTCAGAAATAAAGTTTAGATTTTAAGGAGACTAGTAACTTTGTCATTACATCAATGAGGACTTGGGTTTACTGTTTACACCCCATGTCATTGACACTGAAACTACATGCAGAGTATCTCCATATAAATTCTCAGAGGAACACAAGGATTGTCATCCACTCAGCCATCTACTTCAATCACTGTGTTACAGCATCGCTAGTGTAACAAGTGGTGCCAGGCAAAACAAGCCCTGCCCCTCACAAACCTTTTCCTTGATTTGCTCTATCTCTTATCATTGCAAAAACACATTTTTGGTGACCTTGACCTTTGACCTACATTCACCAAAATTATATGGGATCTATTCTGGACCACATCACACTTTTCCTGAAAATGTCATGGAAATAGTTTTTTGTGTAAAGTTGCTGACAAACAAACAAACAAACAAACAAACAGACAGACAAACAAACAAACAAACAAACAAACAACCAAACACACACACAAAAAACAAACCAAAAACAATACCCTCGCCTCCCCTTCGGGGGGTGGGGTAATGAAATGGTATATGAAATAAAAGATCTAAAACTGAACAGCAAATATAAACGCATAACTGTGTAACTGTAAATCCAACATCCCCTCTCTGGATAACTGTCATTAGTGTTGAACTGGAGTTCCCTAATTCAGCTTCTGAGGATTAAAAAAAAAAGTCGACTGGTGTAGCGTGAGTGTAGATGTTGCAAGTCTGAAAATATGCTTGTGTAACCGGATTCCAACTTTAGTATGACCCAGGTTAGCACTAGCATTATAATGTTAGCTCCCATTAGTTGTTGAGGGTTGATATTTGTATCATACTCCAGTGTCTGTACTTGCATGAGTTACACAAGACAAAAGCTTGTGTTTGTGTGGCATTTGATCTGAACACAGCATAATGCATGCATTTTGGCCTCGCACTTTTACTGTCACAACCTGGAAGGTTCCATGAGAAGCATGGATGTTACAGGCTGATACAAGTTCAGTACACAAGATTTATAGAGACATGGCTCTAGTAGGCTCAAATTCCAAAACAGAACACAATATTCATGCCAGTGTTTTCATTAGTGTGCAATTACCTACAAATCCCCATTAACGTAGAACCACCCATTTATATCATGTTGCACTGCCAAGTTTCTACAGTAGCTCAAATCTGACATCCTCTTTTTTATTGTGTTATGTCAGGAGGTTACCATGGCCTGCTATGTCTGAATGTGGACCAGAAATTATATCCCTTTAATTAAAAAGCCCAGAATGGTGCAAACAAATACTGGACTTGTGTTGTTGGTGACCACCGTAAGTCATGGTGAATGGTACAATCTGTATTTTTGCCACTAGGTGTCACTACATATTGTACATATTTGACTAAATAAAAATCAGTCCACTCATTAAAGCAGGATTAGAATGAAGAGGAAGTCTGGAGACACGCAAACAATGGCAGGAAAGACTTTTTCAATGCTCTTTTGTGCTGAACTAAGGGATGGAAGTGAAGAACATGCTGGGAATGAGTCAAGTTGGCAAAACAAGCCGCCCCCGAGACTTGACACCAGGCAGAACTGCAGCAACCCAAGCAGATGTCTACATCACAGTGTTCCCACACCAGTGAAGGAGCACACAGGGATAAAATGAACATCCACACTACAAGTCTGCATGGACACACACACCTCTGTTCCTGTATGGACACTCCACACATGCAGAGTCACAGGTCTGACAAACTGTCTCTGTCAGCAGATGCTGAACCTCTTGCACTCACTGGTCCCTTCTGTACATTCATTCACACATTTGTCACGAAACACACAAGAAAACACTTAAACACATCAGCACTGTAAAATAAGAGTACCTTATACAGGATTTAGAAATGATTTATAATTAGTGAGTAAACACTTTACAAATCAAAATTACATCAACACAGTAAACAGTGACCTGTTGTTTGCCAAATAGTTAGCCTGTGTTACACTGAGACTGCTGTTCAACCTCACATTTTATTGGGTATTGTGTACCACTCAGCCTCCCCTGAGATTTATTATATTACTACCATCAGTGCACTTTAACACTATAGAGTGTTGTATATAATCAGTGTATGCAGGAACCAAGATGCCACTTGTTGGTTTTTGAACTGTTGGTTTGTAGCATACTGACAGGATAAAATGGTAATTTCATCAAACATTTGCACAACAACATTTCCTATTAACCACAACCACAGCGGAGCAGTCTGTGAGGAAAATATGTTATATTCAATAAACAGAAGCTCATAAAATTCCCAACTGCAGCCATCAGTTTCTATTACCCTGATACTGCATTTAGTTAAAGATGCATGGAAAATGTATTTGTGTTTCTAGAGAGAAGGTCATTGTACTGTCTACTGCAGGGGTGTCCAGTCCTGGTCCTCGAGGGCCGGTATCCTGCATGTTTTAGATATTTCCCTCTTTCAATACACCTGATGGTCATAATCAGGCTTCTGCAGAGCCTGATGATAGGCTTATCATGTGAATCAGGTGTGTTGGACGAGGGATACATCTAAAAATGCCGGACACCAGCCCTCGAGGACCAGGACTGGACACCCCTGGTCTACTGTATGAATGCCAGGGCTTTTTGGAGAAGCATCTATTGGTACTCAGTGATATTACAGCTTTAAGACCCTTGTCTGTCAGCTTCACTGTTAAAACTGATGTCTTTTCAGTATTATACTAATGAAGCTTCTAACTAGATCGATAACAGGTCAGTTAGGAAATTGTCACATTACCTGGATAAAATTTTCAATAATTTGTGCAGTTTACTGGGTTGTTTGTGTCCTGAAAATAATGCTGATAAGAAATAAATGAAAAGTTCTGAAATGTTCTGTGATACACTTTAAGCGACCCATTAATACTTATCATACCATTAATATGCCAGCTTAATGAACTTTACATTTTCTAGCCATGTGATGCCAGTTTAATTCCTATTATAGGCTGTTTTAGGTAATGACAACAAATACACCTTTTATTAAGAACCTAAAGTTTTGTAATATGGGTTTTTGAGTTACACAGGGAGTTTTCTATCAGTGCTGTTTTCTGCCAGCAATGCTATAAAAGTCTAAGTTAAACATCAAGTATCACGATAGCAGTGGTTGTGAAAATAACAACAGGGTTCATGGTTATAGCTTCAACCTGTTTACTGACATACACACTTGATTTAATGGAGAATGAATGGGGAACATGGCATCCTGTTACTGACTCAAATTTGGATGTATTTTACACTGTTAAAGCTCTCTGGCAGGTTATAAATGATAGCAACTCATCAGTAAATTGTTTAAAATGGAACAATATAAAGTAAGAAAAGCAACTAGGAGTTTTATGTGTAGTAAGTCTTGCCAAGTTGTGAGCCTGATTTAATGTATGAAAATGTCTCCTCCTTGTAACTCTTTATTAATGGCCTTTAAAATGTTTATTACCTCATTAATAACCTAACTATAAACCATTCATACATCCTTTATGTTTATGCCCACATTGTGGTATAAGTGGTACTGATTTTCAACACCTGCTTTTCCTACAGCTACAGTTGGGATGGCATGAGGTGTGTGCACTGTTAAGTCACATGGACGCAGATCAACCAGCGTCAAAGCTCATGCCATTTTTTATTTACTTATTTTTTAAACCTATATGTTTTTAAGGTACATTGTAAAACACAGCAACAAAAAGGTATGAGGACTAAAGAAGGAGAGGAGGAGAGGAGGGAGGGGAGATTAAGAGCAAACTTGGGGGTGATTTAATTATTTTTAACCAGAGGCTGTTGGATAAAAGGGGCCACAGACTTAATGACTTAATTTAGACGTTTAATTAGTTGAGCACGTATCTCCATGGCTTCTGCCCTGCATAATCTGTGATGAAGTTTGGTGTGAATGGTGTCAGAACTATCTCTCTCTCCCTCTCTTTTTCCTTTATCTCCCTCTCTTCTTGGGCCACATAAATAATTCCCATTGCCTCTCTGTGCACGCACAGACCAATAGAGATGAAATATGTATGGATACACGCCATGGTGCTTTTGAAAAGAACTATTTCAAAGGTACTGAAGTCTGCTGAAATCTTCATGAGTGCCTCCTCTGCCTCCTTTTTCCCTGCTACACAGAATGGATTCATTGCATTGCAGGGCCGCATCAGCTCTGCTGTCTCAATAAATAATCGTGCAGAAATATGAGAGGGTGCTCCCTAAGATTTAGATATATTTCTCAATAAATTCATATACGCATTGCTCCTCCTGCATACTCGATAAATACCCCCTCCAGCCCTATACTTCAAATGCTGTGATGCAGTACAACGGCATGTATTAAAATGTCAATGAAAATCGTTAGAGCAAATGCGCAAACAAAGTCGGATTCGAGGAAGAGATGGTAAACCAGAAGAAAATATTTGTGAAATACAGATAAATTGTGTCGGACAGAAGCCGCAGACCAACAGGATTTTGTAGAAATGAGTCGTCACAGCCATATAGTACTATCATGGCAAAAAAGACATTTCACTGTTGTCAAGTGAACATTCATTTGCTAATTTTTTTGTGGCAATCTCTGTTTCTATACCTTAAATGTTACATATTATAAGGGTCCACATTGCTCTTGTTTTTTCATAGCTAAGTAACATTTATTGTATTTTAAATAGTATTTAAAAATTCCAGAGTGAAAGATTTGGGGGTTGGAGGCTTTAAATGCAAATAAAGAAAATAATGTTCATAATTGTTTTTATTGGTGTACAGTCACATGAAAATTATGTTTTTGTTACCATACAATTTATTATTTTTACACAGAGTGATTGGATGGCCATTCTTTGTGACTCCATGTTTCTACACGTATTAACTTATTTTCACAATGTAATTCTTTCAGAAGATTACTGTCAATGAAATTTAGAGTAATCTCAGTCATAAAGAATGTCTCTGTGTGCAGGCAGTGGTCAAGGCCTGTGGTAGTAGTCTAATTCTACTGATGGGCTTTAGATGTTGGCTCTGAAACTGCATTTATACTTCCATACTTCCATGCGTCCAGTGAGTCGGAATGAGTGTTTGCTCGTGAATCCACCAGAGTGTGCTCCTCGATGGCCAAATACCAAGAAGAAGAGTAGAGTTTTCTGAAAGAAGAAGAAGAAGAAGGTCAATAGTAACAAACATGGTGATGACAGACGAGGTATTCCTTATGTTGACATTGAGATTTGTTAGTTGTCATAAATATGTCGGTATTTTCCCAGTAACTCACAGTTGCTTTTCGAAAAGTTCCACCATTTCTGGAAAATATTTTCTTCTAATCTCAACACTGCCCCAACGATTTCCAGCAGTACTGTTCCGTTTCCTTCATTTGGGTTTGCATTCAGAAACTCCCAGAGGATGGACAGAAATATGTAATGAACGCAGAGGACGGACGGAATTCTGTCCATATATGTATGTGTATTTAAAGTTGGACATAAATGGGCATTAAGTGGGTTTTTCCTCTAAAAGTAAGTTAAAAAAAGTAAAATAAATAAAGGCATAATAGTTAATAAGGTGATTTGCTTGGAAATGTTGACCATTGCACTGTTTTAGTAACCTTTCACCAAGTATTAGCTCACCCATGATCCTTCCACACTTGCAGAACCCATTCCTTTGTCCAAATATATTGACTGAGGAGCCAATAAGCAAAACCACAGAGCCATCATGGTGACGGCCAAAACGCCAACACCTGACAGTCAAGTCTGGAGCCCTACCCATTATCACCACCATCACCACCACCAGTGTTCAGGCTCTAGGGGAGTTTTCTCCATAACTAGAACAAGTAATCACTTCCTGTGGTGTATGTCTTCCTGCCACTGAAGACTATTCCTTAGCTTTACAATAAATTCAATCATACAGCACATCTCCTCATTGTCCTTTTATTCCGCTCACAGTCTCTGCTGATTGAAGTGTTTTCATGAGCTGCATTGTGAATTGTTGTTACAAACCCCATTTCTGTCCCCAAAGCATTCTGCGTTTTGATTTCAGTATCTTTACTCACATTCTTCCACACCTTAACCACCAACCACATTCCCATCAGATATGGAGCCCCTGTACTCTCTGAACCCTCTTTCCTCTACTAATCCCTCTCTCCTTAGCTCCCTCACGCCTCCTCTACCTTCCACTCTTTTCTTCCTACAGTCTCTGGGGAGTAGCAAGAACTGGTGCGAAGTTTTGTGTCATATCCCCCGCAGGCTTTTTCCTGCCTTGTTATTTATTTTCTTTCACTTCATTGCAAACGTTAAAGGAATGTTTTTTTTATTTATTTATTTTTTTTTTTGAGAATAGGACACTTGATAATTGGAGAAAAGTGTTGAGGGATGGCGAGGCAGTTTTCTGTCTGTGCTGTCACAGAGTGCAGCGTCCTTGAACTCCAAAGAAAAGAAGAGAGAGACAGAAAGAGACGTAGATGTAAACAGACACATTTTTCACAATATAAATGGCTTTGGCTACAAGCAAAATATCTCTTTTTATACTAAATGAATGCACAAAGGCGAGAGTTTTAAAATATTTCTCAGTACCGGATGGAAGATGTAGATGGATTGTGCAAGCTCGGGTTGTTGCTGTTTGGAGTGTGAGCAGAATGCTAAGTACTTCCTGGGTCATGGGGGGGGGACTGGCGAAAGCATGCTGAATTTTAATGGTGCCCTTTGACTTGGCTGCAGGTAATGCTGCAGGGGGCCAACATCCTATCCTCACCGCTGAGAGGAAGCGTGGAATGGATGTACCGGTGTGTTTATGGGCTAGTCTGTATCGTTGTATGTCAAGCTGTGTGCTAGTTTATGGGTTCTCAATTTGTTGTCTACAGTCAGGTTCCAGTGTTTTCAGTAATGAGTCTGCTGCTGCCCTCCAGGACACACACAAACACATACCGTTCACTTGTTTTGGTTAGTGAAGGATATAAACAAGAAGTGTTTTGTTATTGCACTAGTGGGTTGTCTCACGTCATAACCAACCCCACTAGTAGAGCTGAATCAGGCAAAATATCAGTTTTAACACCTTTGTAAAGACAGTATTTTTTAGAATATGCCACACAAACTCGATAACTTACTTACTTAATAACTTAAATGATCATATATACAGTAGATTATTGTGGGTTGTTACAAATAGATTTTTGGAACTTATTAGTGTCTAGCAACCAGACTTGGATAATGCAGACCTCTGCTGAGGCCAGTACTCCAACAAAGATGAACAGACTAAGGAGGAAAGATTCCAAACTTTACTTCATGTAACCATGTCACGGCCTTGGAGTTTACGAAGGGAGATTGGAGGCTTCCACTGGAGGAAGTGGGTCGGTTTTTGCAGTTTTGTGAAAACTGTTGTTTTTACAATATTAAGAGCTCCATCCATAGACTGGCAAACCACAATGTCACCCAATAAGAACTTAACATTACATACATTTTGTGAAACCAGTGACAGTGTGAGGTGCTACGACAGGTGAAGCCCTTTTACAGCAACGTCATAGTTTGTTACATAGATGAACCATGAACCAAAACACGGACTTCTCACATTCTTTTTTCTATATACTGTCAAATCCAAGGGTAAATCTAATCAAACTGATCCATCATGTCATTAATCTCTCACGTCACAGCAAAGAAATCTCTGCTGAATCAAACTAACTGACATAATCATCGGGAGAACGTTTGGTGACGTCATGGAACTGATAGAACGTACAGTGATACAATGATTGAAGCTTGAACTCATTATCTGCATGTTAGCCATTACATTTTCATCAACAGTTAAAGCAACAGACTGAATCTGCATTTGGTCTAAAGTATCTTTGAGTCCATAAACCATAAATGTTGACCTTTGTCTTCCTTGCCACATGTTTTCTTTGGTTAGTTTAAGTGTTGGTTACTGTGTTCACTATCTGTCCTGTCTGTAGTAATACAGATATTTTGTAAAATTAACATTTTTCCTACACATTTGAGTTTATCGTAAACATGTAAATAATGTTTCTGTTGCTGCACCACAATTTACACATCCGTTATTATTATTTTTTTATTATTCCTGAGACAATGGCAGATATATGGGATGTGCAGGTCTATGAATGTGTACTTAGTCCTTGCAGATACTTACAGTTTGTATTTCTTGGAGTTGGTGTATTGTCTGCAGTCGATCATTGTCAGCACAGACACATTTGTTCCAAATGCTCTTGGCTGATAACATTTTCTACTTTCAGTTCGATGTACAATCAACTCTGACTGGCCTCTGCTCTTTCTGCTCTATCACTAACGTCACAATAATGCACCATACTATCTATATATCCCGTGTGTGCAAACACAGTAAACAATATCTAGCTGTAAGACAACTTTCATCACTTCTACATTTTTAATATCGCCCTAGACTGCAATTGTTCCCCCCAAAAAACCCAAACAGACTTTTGAAATTTTATAGCCTTCTTTCCCAGATGACAACAAGAAGAGTGGAAAAATTTCCTTTTTGCAGAGACACTGTCAGCAAATAATATAAACAACAGGAGAGGATAAAATAGTTGCAGGGTTTTGGAGAAATGAGGTTCCTGACCTGAAATGTGACATTCTTTTTTACACCCCCCCATGCAGCAGGACTACAGTTACTTCACCATAAACCACCATTCACCGTTCACATACTGTGGACTGTAAATCAAAATGTCAAACTTATGCCGTGGACAGTTAAGAGTTAAATACTCCAGTTTATTAAGCGTATTTAGGATGTTTCAGTGATTTAAATGGCATGTACTGCTGCAAATTTCAGCAAGGCACACTACAGTAAGATAATAAAAAAGTTTTTCTATTCTGCAGTTGCAAAATTGAAGCCATATGTTCAGTCGATATAAGTTACCCAACTTTCCCAACTGCATTTCTAACTCTACCATCATTTCTCCCTATAGACAAAATCTTTCTCCAGATTCTGGTTTTCAATCCACACTTCACCTGCCTCCCTGCACACACACACTTGAATTAATCTCCAACTCTGCACCTCATTTTTTTGGTGTGAGTTTCTTTATGCGTGCACTGTATCCCAGCGCATGTGCACTTTTAGCAGAGCTGTGTTCTGGTGTTTGTGTGTGCGTACATGTCTCCTCTCTGCATTAGAAATTCACAGGCTCAACATGATATTGTTCCCTGCCTGCAGCTTCAGGGGTTTTTGGGGAGGTGGGANNNNGAGGTGGGATTGTGTTTGCATAGCAGAGGCTGTACTCTCACTCATGTAGCCCCCACGGGGACTTTCTTTGACACCGTCAGCCCTTTGAACTCGCTGTGACATCAAGCATCAGGTCACTTGTGTACAACCTCCACACACAAAGAGAACTCTACACTAATTGGCCTGTGTGCACCTGAGAGACGGTCCCGACATCAAAGTGCTTCACCGCCCAGTTGATAACAGCTTTGATGGGGTGACTTTGAGACTGTAGATTCGCCGTTTGTACAGCAAAGAACTGCGGGTTGGCTGCCTCTGTGATCTCAGGGAGGAATTGGTTATTTTGCCATTCCACTTGCATGATGATGTTTCCCCTGCAGTCTCATGTAAATTAACAAATGCTATAAACAGACACCCTGTTGAGATTCTTTAATCAAGTTCAATAAAAGTTTACAATTAAGTGAAACAGAAATCCAAGGGATACATTAGCGTTCTTACAGCTACTAGAGGTTGACCACTTTTTAAAGGCAGATGCTATTAATGATAGTTTGGAGCAGGAAAAGGCTCAACTGTTCCATCATGTCATCATACAGTGCATTATGTTATATGTAAACGCCTCTCTGTAAATATGTAATATGTAATAGTATGACAAGTTTAGTTTGTAATATTTAATGACCCAAGTCTATAGTGACTGCTAAAAAAAAACACTAAAAACAACATCTGTTCTAGGCTTTAATGTTAAGGGCATATTAATCCTGATCTACACTCAAAGTACATACACCCAAACCTTACATGCTGAACCTTTAATGCAAAAATGGGTTGTAAACAAGTCTCACTACAGATAATGATCTCTACTGTGTAAAAAAAAAAAAAAAAAAGTGTGAAAAATCAATTTAGCGCAGTGCTCAGGGTAATGTTCTTGTGCCTTCCAGACTTATGGATGACTGCTGTGTCTTTGTGTGACCCTTCATCCTCTGGAAGGTGGACAGGTGGTGACTACTGGTGGGCCTGGAGGGCTCTGTCAACCCCATACAGTCCAGCAGCTGACCAGAAAAAAGAGAAAGATGGACAAAAGACAACACAAAAGAGATCAGAGAATCAGTACAAAACATAAAGAAAAAAGGACTGAAAATTAAGTGAAAGCTGAAGCCAGAAATAAACTTTAGAGTCCTGTGTCCAGGCTTCGGCGAGCTCTACCCACTGTCATAGTTTCAACAGGAGGCTGCAGCCTCTTGACTCCAACAGGCGTGGCAAAGCGATTGGTTTCACTCCAGTATAATGGCCAGCTATGAATGCTGAGCGCGACTGTGGGGGACCATTAGGGCCACAATGGCCGACAAGACACTAACCACTCCCCAGAGGTCTGAGAAGCCCTTTCATGCTTGTCCTGGGGCTGGGAGGAGGACCTCTGAGAGCTGGTGGCCAGCTGGTTCTCTAGCCCCTGTGTAGCCTAATGCCATCAGCGCTCTCAGTCAGCTTTGAGCTGCCGACCGTAAGGAGACACTGGGGTGCAAGGTCCGTGATACATGTGAGCATGTAGACACACAACCAAAGCACACAATGTCACCTATTACATGTCCAGGCCACAGTCGTCTGGGATGATCCTGGTTCTGCAGCTTCATCTGCCAAGAAAACAAACAGAAGACACAGTACACATACATGTATTCACATGGTCATTTTTTCCCCTCGAGATTTATAAAGATGTGAAGTTTGTTTTACTTTTTCTTTTTTTAAACTGTGTCTAAACATGTGTAACTGGTATTATTTACTGGCCAAATGAGAGAAAGGTTAAACTCTAGCATTCTTTTTTTTTAATTACTGATTTTGACACAAATGTAATTTCCAGAAAAGGTGGAACATTTTGTAAAATGCCATGAAAGCTAAACTCTATGATTTGTTCATTTGCTTAAACTTATTTACAAAGAAAATATGTCCATTGTTTTCATTAACCATTTTAATTGGAATATGCAGCACACTCAAAAAGCTTGGACAGAGACAAAAATGGGCTAAGTTTATAGAACTGACAAACATTAGACGTGTAAAGGATGAGTCTGTACACAGATGGGTCAGGGCCCAGAACTTTGTGCCAAACATGAACAAACTGTCAATCAGTTCAAACTTTGAAGAAGTTTGGGCTTTTCCCCCTGTGCAGGATTTGTAGGTACATGTAGAGCCATGGATGGAAACTACTTTTGATGTGCGTGACCTTTGACCTTCAGATGTAATTTTTTTGAGAGACCATCATGGTCAAGTGTTGTGGTCAATATTTGACTTGTTTTCTAGGACAAATGAATGTGTCTAGGACAAATGTGTTCTACACATCAAAGATGAAAAAGACCATTCAGGCTGTCACCAGTGAAAAGTGCAAAAGCAGCATCTGATGGTCTGGGGCTGCATCAGTGTCCACATGGATGTATGCTCCCATCACTCTGCTCCAGTTCCACCAGCATAACTCTGCAGTCCACATTTGTCTTATCTGGACAACATAAAGACATCAGGAAGAGGAAAATCAGACAATGAGCAGCTCAAGTCTTGGAAACAACAAGAATGGACACAAAAAGGAAATGTGATGGACAGTTAAATTGGTCAGAAAAGACACTGATTACTTTTGTCTATTAATTAAAGGTTCACATGAATATCTTTCATTTACATTATTTAATCTTTACTACATCTTTCATGTATACTTCATCCTTGTGTTTATATGCTTTTTTTGAAGGCTGTTTTGATTAAGAGCAAACAAATACATTTTGTATTACTGTTTTATTATTATAGAAAATATTTCAGGATTCATTGCTTGCTGAATGAAAATGTGCCCAGAAGCTGGTAATTTATAGTAACAGTCTAAACTCAGGTGTGTCAGACTGCTTTTCTTTCAGGGGCCACATTCAGCCCAATTTGATCTCAAGTGGGCTGGACCAGTAAAATAATAACTTAATAACCCATAAATAATGATGACTCCAAATTTTTCTCTTTGTTTTAGGGCAAAAAAGTAACATTTAATGATGAAAATATTGACATTTACAAACTATTCAAACAATAATGACATCAATAGCTTGAAAAAAACAAAAATTCCTTAAGAAAAATAAGTGAATTTTAACAATATTATGCCTCAGTGTATCTTTTATGTGCATTAAGAATTGGAGCTACAAAGGCACCAAACATGTGGTAACAGGCATTATATTGTTAAAATTGCACTTAATTTTCTTTAGACAGTTTAGGTTGTTCATATTTGCTCAGGTTACTCATACTTTATTGTTAAAAGATAGTTTTTTTATGTAAATATTTTCAAAATTTAATGTTACTTTTTTTGCACTAAAACAAAGACAAACATTTGTATTCATTATTTATAAGTTATTATGCTATTATTTTACATGAGATCACAAATTGGGCCAAATTGGATCCTTTGGAGAGCTGGTTTTGGCCCACGGGCTGCATGTTTAACACCCCTGGTCTAACTTTGGAATTTAGTTTGGTTATTGAAAGGTTGACTGGATTAAGCGGTGATCTAGTAAACTCATCAGCGTCACCTTTCGTGCAGTGAAGCAGCTTCTCAGGTCGTCTTCGGCACCATATGGGAGACAGGAGCCCGGGATGTGAACGCCGTCACACCCCATTCATGCCTTTCTGGAGAGATGCTGTGGTTGCTGCGTCTTCCTCCCTCTCAGGTCTTAAATAGCTCAGTACCGCAGGCAGAAAACTTGTTTTGTCAACAGCCTGTTTGAAAGGCAAGCGTAATAAAAGGCTTTTCTCTTTTCTCTTTTTTCTTTTTTTTTTTTTCTTTTTTGTGCCGGGTGGTGGCAATTTCATAGAGTCTTTTCAGAGCTGAAAGAAGGGCCGAGAGAAAGAAAAGTTTTACTAATTGATGTGGTAGCGGAAATTCAGCCACCATTTCAGTCGCAGCGACAATGAAAAGCCTATTAAGGAACGTTTTGTCAATTACTTCTGCTCTACTCTATACACCGTGGCTCTTTTTAGAGGAACTCATTTGTGTCTTATTTATTTCCTTGGCTGGCATGTTTTGCTGGCACTGCACACAATGACAAATTAAAGCTTTAGTTTCATGGCAATGACATGGAAGGTCTTGAGCTATATTGTGAGTTTTGAAAGAATGCCAGGGAAGTCAACTCCAGATAGCTCACACTCAGATTCACTAACTCAATTTGGATTCAATGCATTAAAGCATCTATTGAGCTCAGACTCTAGTCAAGGTTTTTAAATGAGCTCACTCTTTAGTTAGAACACATGTTTAATGAATTTACAGTCAAAAGTACAGCGTTTAAGGTGTCTGTCAATGTAATTAATCCTATTTACTGTCATGTCTTAAAAAAAAAAAAAAAAGGTAATGTCACTGACAGTAAATAAACACATTCGTTAAATAAAAAAAAAGTGTTAGTTTGGAATAATTACATTAGGATACAGCAAGAAAAAGTGATATTAAGAGTTTTACACAATAGTGCATTGGAGAAAGTTGAAATTCAAATCCACATCAACCAAAGAAAAGAGTCATTTTGGTAGAAAAAGTTAAAAACACGTCAAACTAAGCACTGTGGAGATCAGCAGTCTTATTCCATGTGCTTCAGTCATGTCAGGAAATGCTTGATGATATATCTAGACTTCTCTCCTTGCTGAATTCTGTCAAGTATTATTTAACCTCCCTATTCTGTCGGAAATACTTCTCCAGGCTTCTATAGTGGGGTTTCTTTAAGCCAGCAGTTTTAGTGTCTTCCACAATGTGAAATCCATCCACATCAAAATTCACCTTGATGCAAATTTTATCCACAATGAAACTGATGCCTTCCTTCCCTCAAATGTGATTTTTTTTTTTTTTGCTTCTGAAAAATGGATTGATATCCACAGGGTTTGAATATGCAAAACAGCCTTTGGGTGCAAAGTGGTTTTAGGGGTTTTAGGGGGTATTGTGTAAGATTTGGGGGGATTTAAGTATATGCATAATTATGTTTTTATTACTGTATAATCACATAACTATGAGTTGTGTTTTTGTTGCTTAGTGTGTTATATCTACATAGGGAGCAGGTTTTATCTAGTGTTATCGAGAGGGTGACAAGGGGGTTATGTTTTTTATTATTTTAGATGGAGGTTCTCTATAGGCAATGCAATGATTTTCAGGTGACACCGACACCTAACAGTACGCAGAGGTGATTTTCAAATACAGTTTATATATTATTCAGAATAAATACGAACTTACATATATTAGAAGTTCATATTTATATTGTGTGAGTATGATTCCCTCTTGTTTGCTTTTTCATCTTCTGTGTGTATCCAATGACCCACAGAGTTCCCAGAACACTGTGAGCCTTTAAAAAACACAAATGTTGCTTGTCACAGCTAATATTTTTTCATGTTCTGTGCATGTGGTTTTAGACGATATTTAATGCACACCCAGACTGTATTTTCGGTACAATTTTCTTTAATCTGTTGTCAGGTAAAAAAAAAAAGTTGTTACACACACTAACTGTGCACACTGAAGCCCTGTCCACATTAACCCATTAAGATCCAGTGCTGCTTTTGTGTCCGTTCCCAAATGAAATTTTCTCTGTATTTAACCTTTCTTAAGCAATTCATCACCATTTATTATAATATTATCCTCTATATTTAGTATTTTTCACTGTAAATAATGTATTTTCCTATATTTGATTTAGGTGTTCATGAAAACTCACAGTAAATTCAAAGGTTTTAAATCAAAGCAGGGAAAACTGAAAAAAAAAAAGTGTCTCCATCTACTGTCATTGATCCAACGCCATAGGTTTTACTTAATGTTGTACAAGATGACAGTGTTTCCACGATCACTACGGAGCCTCTGAACATCCAAATGAGTCATATCTGATGACCATGAAAAGACAACAAACTGTATTTTACTGCAATTATTTACATGTATTGATAAGGTTAGAGGATCAACAGTATTCAGCAGTTTAGATTAGCAGATGGTTGTGGTCACCAGTGGAGGTTAGGGTCTTAATGGGTTAATATAGGCATTCTTCTAAATAGGTAATTTTCTTCTTTGTTTTTTGCTAAAATTCTGTCCACATGACTTGACTGCATGCATATTTTTTGTTTATTTTTAATTTCTTCAATGTAAAACAATAAACCAGTGCGATTTGCTTGGACAAACCATAGTTTCTACTTGACTTTAAACCATGGACCTTCAGATTGGCCACAGCAGATGCAATGACTTCAGTCTGTCATGAAGTCGAGACCAGTTAAGTTAGAAACTTACCATTAAGTCAACAATCGAGAGTTAAAAGTGTTGGTTTGAGTTTCTGAACTAGTTTTCAGCACAACCCCACATGTGTCTGTGCTGACCATCTACTGTCACTCACTGATGCCTATATGAGCTATGTGCGATGCTTCCAGTGCAGATGCTTCCATAGCAACGATGGACATGCATGAATTGAGCTGTGAGATCATTGTTTTCTTTACACAGATACAAACCAGTGTTTTTTTTTTAATATCCTCACATTAGGAAGTGATTTAAAAGTTCTCAGGTTTAGTGAGCTAAAATGCTGTTTACATGTGGAAAAAAGGACAAAACAAATAGACACATGAACAGGACAAAGTATCCAAAGCATCAATTTGCTTAGTTTGTAATACAAGATGTAATGCAATCATCAAGCAGTGAAAATGATTCTATGGTCACAGTGTGAAAAAGAAAGCGATTTTAACTTCCATGAGGATTTCAGCTTGTTAATAAATGATATATACTGTAGATACTCACACACAACATTGCACTTGACCCCAGTCAATCCATATTTTATAATACTTCCTTCTGGTCACCACTACAGGTCACTAAACTGGAGAAAAGTGAAGTTCAGCAAAAGTTTAATTCCAAATGCAATGATAGAACTGATCTAATCTGTCTCTCTATCTATCTCTCTATCTATCTCTCTCTCTATCTATCTATCTATCTATCTATCTATCTATCTATCTATCTATCTATCTATCTATCTATCTATCTAT
>JAPQRP010000003.1:6368031-6379336 GCA_037367295.1 Apogon hyalosoma
TATCTTATCTTATCTTATCTTATCTTATCTTATCTTATCTTATCTTATCTTATCTTATCTTATCTTATCTTATCAATTGTTTGTGCACAACCATGATCTCTATATTTCAACAACACAACACAGAATGACCTCTGAACCCCTTGAAATATCTAATCTAATCTAATCTAAATCACATACAGGTTACTCTTAATCCAACTTTCTTAAAGCGACAGGACCCCATGGGGTAGATAAGCCACTCCTACCAGTCTGAAAACATCTGTGATTCACAACAACTCTTTGTTATGGTAGATTTTCTACAGCATTAATTCGATGAATGAACCTCCTGGAGGGACTGATACACAGACTAATATAATCTTAAAAACACATTTGGTTACACTTTTTAAAGTCAACTCAGTGACAAATGGTGATATTTCCTTGACTCACTCCACCGTTTTCAGCGTTCGTACTTTTACTTCTCAGCCTGTACTAACTTTTTTTTTTTTTTTTGCACAAACTCAAATGAGTGATATACACAGTGCATAAAAACCAGCACCGGGGAGCTGATTGCAGTGTGTGAAAAAGCCTACCTCCACCCATCCTCTGCTCCTCTCCTCCATGGTAATGAGGCGATGAATGGCAGCATGTCTACAGGCAGGGGAAGCAGACACGCCACGCAGCTGTGGACTCCTACGCATGCACAAATACTCACACGTTTCTTCCCATCCCTCGGGTTTCCACCTGAGGGCCTGGTACTTAAATGGCAGAGAGGGGGCGGTGGAGGTGGGTAGGGGGGGATTGGTAGACATTCTAATATCCTATGGTGAAACCCAGGAAGACAGAGGAGGTGGAGGGAGGAGGATAATGTGTGGCTGTCTTGATTCTTTTGTCTTTTATTGAGTAATAAAGCAACGTGTGTGTTCGATCTTCAGGAGCTACGTGTACAGTTTCTTTTGAGGTTATGTTTGTGTAACAGAGGATGAGGAAGGTCAATACCCTGCCACCAAATCTGCATTCTGTTCCTTAATAAGACAGCACGGTCTTATTTACCTTACGCTTGATCCAATTAAAATGATAGATGCTGTCAGAACTTCAATTAAATTCACCTACGCCACATGGAGGAAAGTTACAATCCTTTATGTTGCTGTCATTTTGCATCAGATCAGGCTTGGTTTTAATTGTTACAGTCACGGCAAAGGCGTTTCTGCCTCGAATACTGTTGGATTTCTTCACTTCTTTTCTTCACTCCTGCTTCAGTGGAAGAAAATGACGTGATACAACGGTGCCCCGACCGCTCTGCCGACACAGCAGGAATCCAGCCGCTGTCTCTTTCTATTTCTATAGTCTGGTGAGCAATGTAAAGAGCAGTAGGTAGCCAGTGGACAATTACAATAAGCCTGAGCGAAAGATACAGGAATAAAGAGACAGGGGTTCAGTGAGCGAAAGAGCAGGAAAGATTTAGGTATAACACTGTGGCAATCTCAGAAGAAAAAAAATATAATTTTATTGCATGTGATGGCTCATTTCCTGTTTGGTCATGAGTCAGTGGCATCTGATCCCTTTTTGTTTAATGTTACTTGCTGCCATTTCCTTAGATTGAAATGCCATAAAGTGAACATACGTCACTGAGTACAATTATCTTAATCTCTATACCACCTTTCATTCAGATCAATGATGATAAAGCTGATAAACCCAGGGTGAGGCACATTTTTGACAAATTTTCTATTTATATACAATGTATTATTATACAATATGGATAATGGGCAACAGATTATGATGGATATTGTATATTCTGAAACTTTATCTTCATTCTCTACCTTACTTGTTGGTTTATTCTATTCTACTTTCTTACTCCCCCTCCTGAAGGGAAGGCGAGGGGTATTGTTTTTGGTTTGGTTAGTTTGTTTGTTGTTTCTTTGTTTCTTTATTGGTTAACACTCTAGCAGCAAAACTATAGGCTGAATTCATAAAAAAAATCATTTATAGATTGCCAGTGACCCAGAATAGATCTGATTACATTTTGAGAGAAGTAGGTCAAAGTTTAAATTTTTTATGAATTTTTAAAAATCTTTTGTTTTTCCCATTTACTTATAATGGGCGAAATTTCACATGTTTGTAGCAGCAAAACTATTCATTGAATTCATACCAAATTGGGTTTATAGATTGCCAGTGACACAGATTAGATGTGATTACATTTTGGGATAAGTAGGTCAAAGTAAAAAAAAAATTAAACATTTTTTAAATAATTTTTCTACTCCCATTGGCTTATAATGGGTGAAATTTCAAATGTCTAAAAAAACATACATTTTGTTTCAATTTACTTCAAATTTGGCACATATATAGAGGGAACTGATATATTGGCATGTTTACTGCATGCTTCTTATTACTCCATGTTCTATGTATGTACCAAACCACTGAAGCAAATTCCTAGTAATGTGAACCCAGTTTACTTACATGGCAATAAACACAATTCTGATTCTGATGATATGCAATGTATATTATGTATATAGGCTTGGACAGAGTTTATTTTTGATATGTGTAATATTTTGGAGTTATTCTGTGGAGCTGGTATGGGACTTTGTGGCCAGTAGAAAAAGACGGGATAAGGGGGCAAGTGTCATGTCTCGTCAAGTGTGTTAAATTTAGTCATGTTAACATTTAGTGTTTCATGTTTCATGTCTTGTCTTAGATGTTTTGTGTAGATGTGTTTTGTCCCTGTTTTATGATTTGTCACTTTATGTTACGTTAGAGTCATTCACATTTGGTCCTGTCATGCACTTCCTGTTTTATTTTGTATGCATCTCTTCCCTCTTGTTTCAGACCCTGACTTCCTCCCTTTGTGTGATTTTCCTGCCTGTGTGATTGTTAGTCCCACCCATGATTGGTTTCACCTGGGTTCCCCTACCTCATGTAGAAACGGCCCTTGTCTCCCTTTGTCTGGTGTCAGTTCGTCTTGTTCAGTCAGATCTCGTCCCAGCCAGCTTTTTCATGTTCGTCAGGTTTGGTTCAGGTTTTCTGTAAGGGTTTTGTTTCTCGTAGTGATTCTTTTAAGTTGTACTTCGTATCCTCCTTGGGAGCGCCTTTCACGTCATTGCATTTGGACTATTAAAATACTTCTGTTCAATCTTCATTTTTTTGAGTCGTGCATTTGAGTCCACCAGTTTTACGTTAAGGACGTTACAGTCGGAGTATGTAAGAACTTCATCCTGCTCCTTTTCAAAAATATGTTTTTTGTCTTTCTCCAGTTTTCTTTGCTCTTTTTGGTTTTAAATTTTAAATAAAAAAAACAAACACATTTTATTCAAATGATTAATACATTTATGACTTCATTTGTCAGTATATATTTTATATGTGGACATGCAACACAAACTGAAACTGAGATTTTGGCTTTTAACCCATCACCAGTTGCACACAGAACAGGAGCAGTGGGCTGTCCCATCAGGAGCAAATGAAGGAATTAAGTGCCTTGCTCAAGACCACATCAGCCAACAATCTCTCTGCAGGTCTGGGTAATTAAACTAGTATCTCTTCTGTTACAAGCTGCTTCTCCAACCTTCTAGGCCACAGCTGCTCCCAGAATGAGGGAAATGATATGAAATAGAGTACTGAATGAAAAGGTCATGTTTATTTATAAAGCACATTTACAACAGCATTAAGTGCCCGAAATGCTGTAGAAAGATGTAGGTAAAAATACAATATATGATAAAACTAGTTTTAATGGATAGAGATATAAGATATACTAAAACTAACAAAAAACAGATACAGAATAATAGGATAATATCTAAAAACAAACCAGAAAATAAAACAAATAAAAGTCACACACTTGTATTAAAAAGCATAAAACACCATACATAAAACAAGGAAAAAATAGAATAAAGTAATCAATAGAATACTGTTTATTTATTTATTTAAACTTGATTTAAGCAGATAAAGTCCCATTGAGGTTGAGATCTCTTTTACAAAGGCGATCCAGCCAAGAGGTCAGCAGCACACACCATGATGAAAAGCAGGTTAAAAGATCAGTGATAACAATAAATGAAAAAAAAAAAGGCAATCATTTTGTAATAACACAAAGTAATAACAAAGGTTTGACAACATTTTTTAAAGTACAATGTATTTTAAGTCACCAGCAGTTTTTAAAGTGCAAGATTTGGTTGAGGTCAGTAAACAATTACAAACACAGGTACTGTCCGTAGGATTCTGTTTAGTCAATAAGACGGTATGAAAAGCTTGTAATGAGATGAGTTCTGGGAAGTAAGTAAGTAATATAGTAGTAAGTAATATCAAAAACAGAGAAAACTGACAAAAAGTGACTTTTTCAGCAAAGATATCAATACCTGAACGTTAAAACAAGCATCTACAGGTGCTGTCACTTATCAAATTACAAGGGTTTTACTGGTGAATCAGTGTTGTAGAACAGCAGTTCTGGACCCACTATCACCCCTCAATGACGAACCGTGACCCAAACTGATAACAGTTAAACTTCTAAAATGCATTTAATAAAAAGATGGTGTTTTTTGAACCTGAGATAATACCGAATATCACAGTATGAAAACACAGAAGACAAGTTTAATGACAGATCAAACTGACCAGCAGGTGGTAATGTTAAATATGGAGATATTCCCTTTATCACTAAACTAGGTTCATTCATTCATTCATTCATTTTCTGAACCTGCTTTGTCCTCAGTAGGGTCACGGGCGTCTCTGGAGCCTATCCCAGCTACTTATGGGTGATGGCAGGGTTCACCCTGGATGAGTCTCCAGTTCATCGCAGGGCTGACATGTAGAGACAAACAACCCCTCTCACATTCACACCTATGGGCAATTTAGATTAACCAATTAACCTATCAGTGCATGTGTTTGGATGGTGGCAGGAAGCCGGAGTACCAGAGAACTCACGCAGACATGAGGAGAAAATGCAAACTCCACACAGAAATGTTCCATCCCCATCGTCTGGCGTTGAAATCGAATCCAGGACCTTCTTGCTGTGAGGCACAAGTGCTATCCACTGCACCACCATGTCGCCCAAATTAGGCACATTTTAACCAAAACTAAAAATGTGCACTCAGTTAAAAATTAAAAGTGCATTCAGTCACTTATTCAAGAATGAAAAACACTGAGGTTTTTGTCCTCAATGTAGATAAAATCATATTTGATGTAGTCATTGTCATACCTTAGTTTCACCATGATATGAACAGAGACTTTGGAGTTTTCTTTTATGCTGTGAAATGTCAGGTGTTAACTAGCAGTGCAGTGCACTACTGCCACCTACTGTTTGGGAGTGTAATCAGCTCCATACAAAATAAAGAACAGGATTGGTGTTTTAACATTATTTTTTCCCCAGACAAAGGTCTGCGACTCACTTTTGGGTTGCAACCCACCAGTTGAAAATCACTGTTATAGAAGATGACAGTGTTTCTATGTTCAGTACACAGCCTCTGAACATCCCAGATGGGACATATCTGATGAGCATGAAAAGCTGACAAACTTTATTTTATCTCAATTATGTACATGTATTGATAGGATTAGTGGGTCAGAAGTTATTACACATTTTAGATCAGTAGATGCTTTTGTTTGCCAGTGGCTGTTTGGGTTTTTGAGGGTTAATGTGTATTTTCCATGCTATCCCAACCCTTTCTTATTGGGGTTTATAAATGGACAGACTGCTGTTTCTTTCAAAATGTCTTTCTCCCCAAAGAGAAAGTTTCTTTCTACAATCTCACCACAATTGATAGCTCTGTTCCCAGAAACATTGTACAGAGATAAAAGCGTATCAATCAGTATTCTGCCATTGTCTCCTTCTCTGTCTCCTGCTGTGAGAGGGTGTCTGAGGAGGTTATACTTGTTTTGCCCTTTCTAATCCCAGAAGGCTCTCAGTATTCCAGATACTTTTTGTTTCTGCCAGCGTGATCAATGCGGCGGTGTTGACTATAGTATGCATGTGGACGTCTGCAGAACAACCCGTCTTTCTAGACCAGAAGGACAAGGGTGGAGACTGTATGACGGCTTATGCTGCAGGAAAATGATCCTTTCCATTTGTAAATTTGAAATTACAAGTGTGTTGTGTTCAAGTGTTTTTGTTGTCAAAGCAAAATGAAAAATGGCTGACACACAATATATCTTGACCTGCCACTTGGGTAAAACAGCTTTAAAACAGTTCATCTGCTACAGCATTTTGTTTTCTTTTTGCAAAGTGTGTACACTGCAAATGTGCGAGATCATCAGCTAACAGCAACAGAACTTTAATAAAAGCATTTATGAGGGTGGGGGAAGCCAGAAGTTTGAGCTCTTTGGAAACTACAAACATGTGGAGAGAATATTTCATGATCACTTCTTGTACCTGTTGAATGTGACTGTGTGAGCGGCTTTTTTACGCTGCCAGAAAAGATACACAAACAGACACAGGATTATCGACGACAAGCAAATCAGACGAACATATGGACAGTTTAACAATGAATACAAACCTGTCTGTCAGAAAAAACAACCTCACACAAGTATATTTTAGGTAAATATTGCATCAAACGCTACACCCGTCACAAATCAAACAGTCTCAGGAGTGATAATATTTAATACATGCCTTTTTTTCCCCTCCTGTAGTGATGCATTAAAAATATCTCAGAGGGGAAACCTGTGATCTCAAAGAAATATTTATTTTCTCGTGCTGTGAGGCAGTTCATCTTAGATGCTTCAGAAAATTGCTTCCCCCACTGCCACCAGCAGCAGCAGCAGCAGAAACCTCCACCCCCTCCCTTAGTGAAAAATGTCTAAAAGACCGAACACAGCTTTTGCAGCCTTTGAAAATGTATCCCCCCGGGGCTTTTTGGCCACTCCTAAATCCCTTAGTTACTTTCATTGTTTGTGTTGGTGTTAATATTTCATAAAGATGTTTCAATATTTATTCATCTTTTTTCCCCCCTCCACACACATAACCGTCTGACTAACTCCCTCGTATCATACATTTTAATGCATTGAGTGATCGCGTCCCGCCAGCAGTGTGTATGTGCCAGAGTTTTTCAACCCCTCCCTCTGTAGCATGAGCATCTTCATTAATAAAACATAATGGATGCCTCTGCCAAGAATCACTCTCTTTCAATAAATACAGTATACAATAGGCTGGCATGGAAGCTCTTATCTGTTTAAATGAAAATGACAAACATCATATGGCACCGTGATCAAACCAAGAAAAACATTGTTCATAGTGTAAATGAGTTGTTTTTGTTATACGGATGTGAGTAATCATTATGTGTATTTCAATACCAAATGGCAGTGAATACTTTTTCAGAGAAATGAAATGTTTTTCATCCAGATCCCCTTAACAGAGAACAGAGGTATGTGCTCAGGTCCTATCATCCTCTCACATATTTTCTGTAGTATAGGATGAGTCTGGAGTAAGACTGTGCAGCGTGGTGCTGGTCTTGACTTCTACTACCATCTAGTATTGTTTCGGAATAGGAGCACAAGGTATTTGGATTGTTTTGCATGTTTTTCGATGGTGCTGATGATGCTACAGTGAAACCGTTTGGGGTGAAAGTGTTGAGGAAGCATAGCATTATGAGGACTTATGCTGCCTTCACGTGCTATCGGGAAGATGTCCTCTTTATATGTCATTTTTTAACATGTTTGGTGTTTTTTTTTCTACCTGTCTTTTTCTCTGTACTCGCTTATTGTACAGGGTGTCCCAAAAAAACTGACATCATTTGAGATGTCCATATTGGAGTGACTACGTGGTCAGGAGAAATGATACTTGATAGGACTGATTTTGGACATAAAATGTTTTATCCTACAAATTTCAAACGAAAAATTCTGGGGGATGGTACGTTTATAATGTTCCAAAGTTATTACAAATGTTCAGTGTGTGCGCCGTTTGTGACGCGGCACACATCAAGTCGGTAGTGGAGTTCCTTTCCGACACAAACATCCTTCCTCTTGAAACTTGTTATGCCACGTCCAAATCTGCTTTCCTGTTGGTGCTTGTTTATGACATTTTCTAACAAATTGATGTTGCGCATTCACATTAGACTGAGTTTGTTCGTACTTCAACACACAGAACGCCTTTTCTGTTGCAGTAAATGGCATGTCTACTCCTGAAAGCAGTACAATAAAAGTGATTGCACTTTTTTGAGCAAAAAGAGCAAACACATTTTAAACAAATTATTAGGTGATGAAATGATGTCAGATTTTTTGGGACACCCTGTATATTGCTGCTGTGAACTGTGAAATTTCCCCACAGTGGGATAAATAAAGTCAAATCAAATCAAATTTATTTATATAGCGCAAAATCATAACAGAAGTTATCTCATGACACTTTACATATAGAGCCAGTCGAAACCAGACTCATAACCAGAATCATAACTTATCTTATTTCAATTCAATGATATCTTGTGTTCAAGTTCTTTTGTTGTCGTAACGAAATGAAAAATGGCTGCCACACAGTTTATCATGATCCGCTACTTGGGTAAAACAGTTTTGGACATGTTAATTCATCTGCTGTAGCTTTGGGTTTTTTTGGGGGGTTATTTTTCAAATTGTGTATATTATAAATGTGCAAGATCATCGGCTGACAGCAGCAGATTGTTAATTCAAGTATTGTTTATCATTCGCGACAAATCCCTCATTGCTCTCTGCCATGTTGAAAAGTTCAAAGGTTGTTTTCATCTCAGCAGCTCATGTGTCAAAATGTTTTCAAAGTTGTGCAGTGGAAAATATGACGTGAAGCAACATTCATGTGCAATTTTGGAGTTCGTAACTAGTATTTCCTATGTTTCCCATAGCACACGAAGACAGGATATATGAATCCCAACAAAAGAAAATAGTACATAAAAAGATGTGAGTCTTTATCAAAACCCGCCAGTTTCAGTGTGTAGTTGCAGCTTGGAGGACTTTCACAGTGATAATGCACAGGTAACGTAGGAAAGGGGAATGTTCACAGTGTACAGCCGTAAATGAACAGTACCAGTTTACTATACACCATGCATATAATTATTAATTAATGCTAATTATTTTATTAATATTATTAAGGTTGTTTTCATGTAGGATGTCATTGTATAAAAATGAGATTGATCATATTAATTGTTGTCTGTTGCTAATGAGCATTAGTGTACTTATTAGCTTCTTTGAGTATTTCAAACTACAAGAAAATGCTATTTTCACTGGAAATAATCATTTAACTAAATATAGTGCAGAGGAAACGACACCATAACAGTTGTATATACTTAATGTGTAGTTACATGTGTAAGTATATACACATGTATAAAAAGATTTAATGAGCGTAGTGACTAAAGGGGTTCTTATGTGAAGCAGACAACCATTCATTTAGGAAGGGCAGGTATTTCTTCTTACCTATTCATTTACAAATAAACAGAATTACTTGTTGCTCACCATTAACTACAATACAATTTTCTTCTGGGGCACAGCTGGAAGGGGCAGGACTTTGGCTCTCCATGCATTATGGGATGCAGTAGATCACGCAGATAACTCAAGCAGCATAGTGAGAAAATGTGCTGCATTCATCAGGGCGTATTTTGCCACATACTACATATCACTAAGGCGTTTTGCTCAGAGCCTGTATGTCAGAAGTATGGAGTAGACCATTTGGAACACAGCTGATAAGAGTCTTTCCACTGTGCAACTGATGCTTATTCCAACAGAGCCACAATAAGGTGGAGCTGTGCCTTCTGTAGATACAAACCACTCATTCTAATCTAACAAAACTTGAAAATAGAATTAAAACCATTCATTGATTCATTGGCTCAAAATGATTTAAGAAATGTATCAGTTACAATTTACCTGAATCGAAGCTTTGTTTCCTTAATTTTGATGCCAATAAACATTGGTTCCACTGTTGTGTTTCACATGGTTATTGTGATGTACATGACGCCAGGATCAACACAAGCAACATATTTCACTGTTGCTGCTATGCACCCCCATTTTAACCCACACAGACCCAAACAGCCACTGGTGACCAAAACCATCTACTGATCTAAACTGTTTAATACTTGTTGATCCACTAATCCTATCAATACATGTAAATAATTGGTGTAAAATGCAGTTTATCATCTTTTCATGGTTGTCAGATATGAGCCATTTGGACGTTCAGAGGCTCCGTAGTTACAGTGGAAACACCATCATCTTCCACAACATGGATTGACCAGTAAAACCCCTGGAGTTGGATCAGTGACAGTGGATGGAGACGTTTGTTTTATATTCAAGTAAAGATATACTTTGCTGAAAGTCACGTTTTCCCTCAGTTTTTTTTCTGTTTCTAATATAATAAAACACAACTTTAATCTGAGCTTTTATGAACATCTACATGATGCAAAAATTAAGTATCAGAAAATACATGATTTTCACGGCAAAAAACACAAAATGCAGGGAAGATATTGTAATAAATTATGATAAATCAATTAAGAATGATTACATAGATAGCACATTTAATTAGGGAACTACCACAGAAGGATTGGGTCTTTATGGGTTAACTGTTACTGTTGCTGTATAAGTGCAATATTGCACATATTTAGAAATGTATTTATTATCTTTATTTGCATATTTTATGGTAGGTTTTATTCTATTCTGTTTACCTTTGATATAGTTTATCTTATATTTTATCCTTTTATCTTGTCTCACACTACACACAGAGACCTGGGTGACTATATTTCGTTCTATCATGTACTATCAATTGAATGAGTCTGAGTAGCTCAGAAGAGACAAGGACAAAAAGGCAGAAATGTCTATATGTTCATTTTTCTTCACTGGAACCATAACTTACTCTGTTGAAGTTTGAAGCTTTCACACAAACATTACAAATATTTGTCTTTAATTTTTCTCAGTTGTATGTTAGTTCCATCTTAAGTTGTTAGTAAGTTGGATTCAATTGTATTGAAGACTGTAGTGCACATTTGGTTTGTAGATGTTATTTGACTTGTTATACACTTTTTTTATGCTTTTATGTTATTGTTATTGTTATTGTTGTTGTTGTTGTTGTTGTTATTTCTATATAGATATTTTTTATATATCTTTTTCCTTTTATACTTTTTTGGTTTTTGTTTCAGTTGTTTCTGGAATAAAGGAAAAGTTGTTTGTCATTTTCAGATAAGTATGTTTCACATTTTATTAATTAATTTTTTTTATCTATTCAAATAATTGTTTAATCGAATCGTTTATAATTATAAAGCGGTGTTTTTCAACCCTGGGGTCGGGACCCCATGTGGGGTCACCTGGAATTCAAATGGGGCCACCTGAAATTTCTGGTAACAGATAAAAATAAAAACTTACTAATAAAAAATATATGGTGAGTTGAGAGAGACAATCACAATCCATAAAAGACATGACA
>JAPQRP010000003.1:6433631-6468861 GCA_037367295.1 Apogon hyalosoma
AACATGCATTCACTTGGATTTTAGGATGAACTGAATGATTTTTTTTTTTTTGTGACCAAATGTCAAAGGTCAAGGTCACTGTGTCCTGACAAACACTCAGACCTCAAGTGTCAAACATGAGGTCTGGTGGGCCAAAATCAGCCCACCAGATGGTCCAATGTAGCCCATTGGATGAATTTGTGAAATGCAAAAATTATACTGATTGGACCCGATCAGTAAAATACTATCATAATAACCTGTAAATAATGATAACTCCAAATTTTACTCCAAAATTACACTAATATGTTTACATTTACAAACTATCCTTTCACAAAAATGTGAAAACCCTGACATGTCTTAAGAGAAATAAGTGTAATTTGAACAATTTTCTGCCTGTTACTATGTGTTTTATGTATTTGTAGATCCACTGTGATCTGTAAATTATAATTTACATGTGTACATGATAAGATGAGGCCTAATATTGTTAAAATTGCACCCATTGCACTTAAGACATTTCAGGTTGTTTATGTTATTCACATTTTCAAGGAAACTTTGTAGATGTAAACATTTTCATAATGTAATTTTACTTTTTTCACTTATTATTTTACTGATTCAGTCCACTTCATGTCATATTTGGCTGAATGTGGCCCTGAATTAAAATGAGCTTGACACCCCCAATACAGACTATAACTATTGCTAATGGAGACAAATGCATGAACAGGTTATGATGCAAGGAGGCAGGAATAACCTGGTTGAGTCTCAATTATTTCTATTCAAGGGTGTTGTCTTTTTATAAATGCATGTTGATCACATTGTTTTCGTATAGTCAAGACTTTTTATTGTGTCAAACATCTGATTTTCTCTCATCAAAAGCAACTGTGGAATCATTAAGTTGACAGTGAAGTTGATAGTTATTTCACTGCGGCAATGATATGTTTATCGCAAACACAGGAGCCCATAAAAACCTTGACAAAATGTTTTGCAGTATATTTAAACAGCAATGCAGACGCAGGCTTTTCTTTTAACTACAGATGCTTTTGATTCATACGCGCTGCAGTAGCCTACTCTTATGTGTCTGTCCCCGTTTCAGCTTCACTTTGTGTGACACACAAATCACACACCTTTTTCTCCTCCCTCTCTTAAGTGCTCAATCACATCTGGCTAATTTTAGCTAATAATCCCTACCTGTCTCATTATGCTAAGAACAATAGCTCAAGATAAAAAAATAAATAAAACCCTCCATCCCCCTCAGCCTTAATCAGGCAGCCTTTACAGGTAAAGGCGATGACAAACAGGCAAAAAAAAAAAAAAAAAAAAAAACCCGCAAAGCTCCATTTAATGGAATGTTCAGTAAGTGGTGTGCAGGGATGGGTACTTTTGCTTTTCTCTTGTCCTCTTGACATGAAATCAGTGATGACTTCAATGAAAGGAACACTCATGGATGCCTCTCGGCAGCCACTCCAGACCCACCTTTACAGCAGCTAATATTCCTCGGAGACACGGTGTTGTCTGTTTGGGGAGGACAGTGATGCCTTTTCAGACTGGCAGGAAGAAACAGAGGGGGGATGGGAGGACGACGAAGTAGCCCAGCACAGGTAGATAATTGGTGACAGAGAGTGTCTACAGCACGGCAGCGACAGGGGGAACAGCAGTGACTAATAGGAGCACTCATAATCCCAACGCAATATCATCAGGATGGTGTGTATGTGTGTGTGCGCTGGTACTGTGAGGCTACAATGCAACACAACACAGCCTGATGTAATTCTCAGGCATTTTCCATCTATATAATCTATCCATACACACATTTGGTTATTCTGATTTTGCTTCAATTAAGTATTGATTTTGAGCAGATGGTTTTGAGTGCGTTTAGGTGGTGATGAATGTTTGTATATAGATGTAGGCTAATTCCTCCTTGTTCCTTGTTTCCCCTCCACTCACAAGGGAAAAAAATAAACAGCATTGGTGCATTTTTTTTTGGGGGGGGGGGGGCTGTAAGATGAATAAATATTTTCTGCTGGGGAAACTGTAAACCCCAGCTTGTTTGATTTTCTGATATTGTTTTGTCTTTGTCCTTGGGCACTTCATCTCAAGGACACACACTATTAACCCATAAAGACCCATACATCCATCACCGACCAAAACCATCTACTGATCTAAACTGTTTAATACCTGTTGATCCACTAATCCTAGCAATACATGCAAATTATTCGTGTAAAATGTAGTTTGTCATCTTTTCATGGTCATTAGATATGTGGTAACATAGTAGAAGATTACTGAAATGATACCATAACCTCAGCTCAAGGCTGACCAATGAAATATTTGGACTTTCAGAGGCTCCATAGTGAACGTGGAAACACTGTCATTTTCTGCAACATTAATTCACCAGTAAAACCCATGGAGTTGGATCAGTGGCAGTGGATGGAAATTCTTGTTTTATGTTCAGTTAATGATAGATTTTACTGAAAAGGCTCTTTTTCCACTGTTTTCTCTGTTATTGATATAATGCCCCCAACTTTAATCGGAGCTTTTATGAACATCTTCATGGTCAGTAAATTAAATATAGGAAAATACCTGATTTATACTGGTAAAATATAAAGTACAGAAGATAATATTATAATAAATGGTGATAAATCACTTAAGAAAGGTTAGATATAGAGAAAATTAATTTGGAAACTGACACAAATGTAACGCTGGGCCTTTATGGGTTAAAACAATGTGAACAAGTACAAAAAAAAAGTATAAAGTGAGTATTGTTTTACTGTAACCTTGTAGAGATCACCATATGCTAGATATGAGAAGTGGACAGCTACCTTGACATTTGAAGTTCTGGTTTGACATTGTGATTTTGTACTTTGGACATCGCAGTGTTAATTCTGTGGAGTCAGAAGTGACCATATTTGGAGAAAATCAACACACACTGGCCAAAAAAAGTCCCTCACTCTTAATATTTCATTGGTCAGCCTTGAGCTGAGATTATGGTATTCAATAATTTTCTACTATGTTACCACATTTATTTCTATCATTTTATTGGACATATAAAGCTGCTGAACCCAGACCTGACCAACTGAGCCAACCCCAGATTATAACACTGCTCTCACAGGCTTGTACTGGAGGCACTCGGCATGATGGGTAATCCCTTCATCCTCCTCTCTTCTCATCCTGATGCGTCCATCACTCTGGAACAGGGTCAGTTTGGACTCATCAGACCACATGAGCTTTTTCCATTGAAACACAGTCCAATCTTAATGCTCTCTTGAACTGAGTAAAACAAGCAGAATCTTCAGAATAAAGCTTAGCTGAAGAAAAACAAATAAAAAAAAAAAAAACTCAATATTTCAGTACTAAACTAACTTGCGCCATTTATTTATCCTAAGTATAGAAATAAAACATGAATGTTGATGCTAAATGCAGCCAGTTGACTCCTCTGTGTTTTTAACGTCATTATGTAAGAACAGCCCTCTCGTATCTTCATGTTTTAATGTCTTGTTGCCCTTTTCCGAATCTATACAGCTCCTTTCTTTTTACTGAGTATTGTATGGTGTAGCTCACTGTGACTCACATTATCATAACCGACCATTTGTAGTGTTCGAGTCCCTGCACAATTTCTGTGAATGGCGAGCAACCTGACGTGCCCCCCAATCAAATTTTTACCTTCTCCTGTTTTCTGACAAGTGAAGGAGACATCCAGTGGCCCTTCAAATGAATTCCCACTAGCTCGCTGTCTGCTTCTCGCAATACATACCCCATTTCTATTAGCCCTCCACTGGGATGGAGGAGGAAGAGGAGGAAGATGAGGAGTCTGGGGGTTGGAGGGATAGGGGAAGAGAGGAAAAGATGGGAATTGAGCACCACTTCTTGTTTAACAGAAAAACCAGAATGGGGGAGGTTATTTTAACACTCTCTGCTATTTATAAATACAATTTCTAGTGTTAAAATCAGAAACTGGATGTTGATTCAACAAACAAGTACGTGACGTGCACGTTTCACTTCATTTAAAAAAATAGCTCATCAGGAATTCTGTCTTTTTTAGAGCAGGGCAAAAACTGGAGTCCTTGTCACCATAATACAAATCAAAATAATAATAATAACTTTATTTATATAGCACCTTTAAAAATTGAGTTTACAAGGTGCTTTGACAGACAAAGCAGAAGGGCACAACAGCAGAATACAATGGAAAAAAAGAAAACAAGATGCAAGCAAAGACACTAAAACATAGAAAACAACACAATAAAATCAATATGTACAGCAAATACAAAAATATGACACTCCAAATAAATATGAATGTATTGTAGTAGAGGGGGCAGAAATAACATAATATGATGCTGTCAAAACATGGAATAAAACAACATCATGTATGTCAATGTAAATGAATAACCAAAACAGGGTGAAACGAAATATTCAGCATTAAAAACATTAAAAAGAAACAACATCACATAAAGGCAAGTCTATAAAAATGTGTTTTATGAAGTGATTTAAAAGATGTTACTTATTCTGCAAGCCTTATCTCCTCGGGCAGGCCGTTCCAAAGTCAAGGGGCCCTGATGGAGAGGGCGCGGTCACCTTTCGATTTAAACCTCGACCTTGGAACAGCCAGGAGCCCTTCACCTGAAGATCTAAGGCTGCATACTAACTCATAATTGACTAGCATGTTGGCTAGATAGCGAGGGGCCAGGCCCATTTAGGCTTTGAAAGTGATCAGTAAAATCTTAAAATCAATTTTAAAATACACAGGAAGCCAATGGAGTGAAGCCAGGACTGGGGTGATGTGATGTCGTCTGTTAAAAACCAGTGAGCAGCCAGCAGGCAGCATGAAACAGAATAAATCAGAAAAAATAATTTTGTTTCCAAATGCTGGCATTTGTCAGGTTTTTCCAGGTGACAAAGCTCAAAGAACAGTAGGAGTAACTAGTTATTTGGCTGGAGACAAGGTCATTCTCATTCATTCTTCTTATGAATTTCAAGGGTTTATACATTATGTTAGACGAACCAGGTGAAACTTAAATATTCTAGCTCTAATGTCTTTTCTTATATGAACATTCTGTGTCATTGTTTGGGTATTCATGTGTGTTAGCAGAAAAGCCTTGAAAAACCTTGAACATAACTTTAAAGTTATGTTTAAGGCTTTAAAATGGCTTAAATAGTCTAAGAGGGTAAGTATGAAATTTGACTTGAAGCAGGAGTTGTTTTTTTTTTGCACCTGTCAAGGGGTAAATGTAAGTAGATTTTCTCTACTGTTTATTTGTCATCTGTTATGTACAGACACACTGCTATCGAAGTTTAACACAGTCACACAACACAAGCACCTTCATGTTGCATTCATGGGTGCCTTTTAAACTCTGTAAATCACATGGCTTTGTATGACATGGTATGTGACCTACATGGTGCATTCAAGGAGTGAGAAGAGCTGTGGGTGTTTGTGTTAAAGCGGACTCTGCTCTTGATGACAACCACACCATCTAGTTTGTCTATTTCTGGAACCATAGTAATAGTATTTGTTTGTATTTTTTAAAAAAAAATCCTAAAAGTCATTAAATTCGTACAGATATTCTGGCAATTTGTCCAGTAAATGGTTGTTCAGTATAATTTGAATTATATTATCAGACATAGACTGTTCAGTGTTTGGGGTCTTCTTTATCATTAGCTCATATGCACAGCCCAGTGTTGGTTTATGCATTAGAAGTGATTTCGCAATCGCCGTATAAAATAAAGTTATTGCATATTGTCAGCCTCATAGCATAATTGTCAAACTCATGCACAAATGGACAAAAGTATTGGGACATGTTGAATTTAGGTGTTTCTTTTCTAATAGGGGTCTGGGATACAAAACAATAATGACAAATATCATAATATAGTTTCATATTGGGATAAATACCATTCTGTTGATTAGTTTGGTTTAAATTGTTATCTTTGCTTCCAGAATGCCTCAGCGACAGTTTTAATTTCTTTCAACATTGATTTTGTGTTTTTTTTATATATATCCATGACAATGATTTTAAATATTCTGCCTCTAAATTTCTAAATTATTTTCCATGCTCTGACTCTAAATAATAATTTTCTACCACAACTAACCACCTACTTTCTTCACATCTCACTAAAGAAGAAAAATCTCCCATTAAACTTTAAGGTGTTTATAAACTATATGGACAAAAATATTGGGACACATCATGGCTACAGCTGTAAGATGTCCTGTTCATGCTGATTTGACATATAAATTAAACATTAATATAAACAATCAATATGATATTTATTACAATATAAAACTATGTTATGATATCTGTCATTATTGTTTTGTAGTTCAGACCCCTTTTAGAAAAGAAACGCCTGAATTCAACATGTCCCGATACTTTTGTCCATTTGTGTATGAGTTGAGCAATTATGCTGTGAGGCTAATGATATGGCAGTCTGTCCTTGTATCATGCAGCTCCTCCTCAGCCCTCTGTATTCCAAGACTCTGAACCCTCCTTTATTAACACACATGGCCTTCCCATCCTCCTTCTCTCACTAACCCAGTTTTACACCCTTTTGCACATTTATATGAGCACTCAGTTCTCTCTCAGTCCTCCTTCCTCCTTCTCTTTCCCCTTCCTCCATGTAAATGAAGCTTAATTGGCTAGGAGTGAAACCTCTGCGTGACCTCCACATGTCAGATCACCGATGCTGAGGGAGTCTCAGAGCTTGACCAGGTCCTGGTCTCTCTAACTCTCACACTTTTCTGTTGTGTCTCTGCTCATGAATTTCATCCATTGTTTCCCGACCTATATAACCTAATTATAATGTTAAATTTAATGCTGAAGTAAACTCTATAATGAGTTATTAAACCATCTACAATCTGAGCACATAAATTGGTTCTTGCAGAAATAGAAATATGAGAATACACACACACTGTTCAGCAAGCTGTTGCCTTCCCCAAACTATTGTTAGCAAAGTTCCTTTTCCTGCAGTGTGTTGTTTCTAATTAGACCAAGACTGCCTGCTATGCCTCGTGTGACGCACACACTCACACACATGCTTTGCCAGGTGGCTTGTTTGCCACAAGAGTTACCCTTTCGAGTTTAGTCCATAGGACATCAGCACACACACGCACAGATGAAGTCAGAGAAAGGTGCACATTTCTTTTGTAGCCGCAGTTTGTGTGTAGCTAAATCCTCTAAATATCGAAGGCCAATGATGGGATTTTAAAGGCAGATGTGTAATTTTGATTGTCTGGAGCAGGGCATTAAGCATTTCATTTTTTATTTTATTGGTAGCTGGGTGGCTGTTAAAGTGAACATCCAAGTCATAAAATAAATACCTAAACTAGGAAAACCTCAGAAAGCCTTATCATCCACCAAGGCTGATAAATTCTCCCTAAATTCTAAATGATCTCCAGTCTGAATATGACAGTTTATGGGCGTTCACTCAATTCCTTATGTTGTATTTTGGAAGACAATGGTTCAATGACACCTCATTTAAAATGTAGAAGAAATCTGTGTAAAATATATATATATATATATAAATAATCATGAGATTGTTATAAAGAAATAAGACAAAAATGACATGAAAGATGTAAAAACAGAAGAGACAAAATTATACAAGATGCAATGAGATATGAAGAGAAAAAGACAAAAATGATTTGAAAGACACAACATGATAATACTGAAATAAATTTAATTTTGCGAATTTGTGAAAATTTCCTAATACTTTATGCTGCATTCTGGAAGATAAAAGATCAATGATATCTCAGTTAAAATATGAAATAAATCTGCGAACTAAATTTTGAGATTATCAGTCCAGTGTTATTGTAACTCATTTGATTTAATGCAAACTGAACAAATATATGTATATAATAATGAAAATCCAGACCCAATGTTCTAAAAGTCACTATATCTTTCCAGAGTGCAAGTAAACTCTTACAAATATTTACACATTTGTGTAATCATGCTGGTGATGATACTTTATTAGGGGGGATTTTAGGGGTTTGTGGTCTCTGAGTACTTTCTAGTATTATTTTAACACATCAAGCTGTAACATTATATTGTTCCAGTATATCATTGGTTTTTACAAAACCTTGGTTCTGCAGTTCTACATGTCATATTTACATTTAGAGTATGTATGAGAGGGAAAAAGAAAAGAAAAAAAAAGCTTTAGTTCTGACCCAAACTGTGTTTTTATTGGGTCTCCATCTGAAGAATTATACAATGCAATTTAATTTTCTTTATTAAAATAGAGGATAAGATGAGCATTTTGTGGTTTGTATTAATGATGACATTAACAAAGCCATTAGAAACGTAGAGGAATGACAATGACATAAAAGGGAATTAGATTTGTGTAGATAAGTGTGAGTAAAAGTCGAGCAAAAGACTCACATAATGTAACAGACACAAGATCATAACTACATTAAAGACAAAAATATGTAAAAGATCCAATGAGATGACAAAATAAGACATGAGACTATAACAACATAAAAGACATAAAAAGATGATAAAATAAAAGACAAAAATGGTACAAAAGATGCAATAAGATGTAAAACAATAAAGACAAATGTGACCTAAAAAACACATTGAGGTGATAATGAATTAGAAGATCAAAATAACATTAAATATGTAATGAGACATAATGAAAAAATATGTTAAAGATGCAAAACAATACTAAAAGATTTCATCTGTCTTTCAGGTAAACAGGACTATAAAAAGACCAAGACTGTGTTAAAGGCTACACGACTGAAAGCGGAAGCAAAGAAGAGTTCATCTGGATTCAGGGTAAGACCGGTGTGGACTTCTCCTCTCGTATGTGTTGTTAGGTCACCCATCATTCTGTCTGTCTGTCCGTCTGTCTATTCTTTCCATTGGAGAACAAGTGTCACTACATCACATTTCATATCTAGACCTCTTAGCTGTCACTTTGAAATCTGTGTAGTTCTTCAGGGACTGTAACAAATATATCTTAACTGAAATGATGTGGGACAATAAAGAGGAAGGGACTAACGCAAGCAAAGAAGAGAGGAGAAAAGAAATGACAAAGAGATAATAAGAGAGAAAGATCATGGATAATGTGGAAGTGGAAGAAGGTGAGGGGGTTGCTGGGTTAGAAACGTGTGTTTCTCTTCCATGCTTTGTCACACTGCAGCGATTAGGAGCTGTTGTGCAGCAAAGATGGATGACTTAACGTTTATCACTGTGGCAGACGTGGCCCTGCTGTTTATGCTTTTCCTCATTCTGTCTCACTTATAAACACTTTGACTACTTCACATTTTCTCCATGCAGAACCAAACCAGTTTGTAAATCAACCGGCAGATTTTTAAATCCTCTTTGAAATCGCAGTCTTTGGTGATTTTTTTTTTTATTTATCTATTTATTTTTTTCATGTGTGCAAAGTCAAAGCCAAGTTGTAAGCAGGCATAATTCACATACATCAGTGTTATTTTTTGCATGTTTATTTTCCTTCTCGGTACTGGAGATTGTTTTTCCTTTACAGTGCATTAAAAAGCCAAAAGGCTTCACTTCCTCATTAAGCTTCAGTTGGCACATAGTACACAGAGATGAACGAGTCATAGTGAGGATTAAACACCGGGTGAAATGGTCAGGTTTTAAAATATGCATCTCTTAGACACGCAAGGCCTCATTAAGCACGTCTTTAATCCAATTAGATTAGTCCATATCTTGAAATATTGATATTGCTCATGAATTATTCAGGTTTTCACACCCAAGACGAGGGAAATTTTCAGAGGTCGGATTAAAAATACCTCGGGGATGAGGATATTAAACTGACTTGGACCTCTTGGCCCTGAGTTTGATTGAAATTCAGCCCAATTGTAATGGATATTTGGTCACGCTTGCTTTCCCACTAAGTCTTTTTAACGTTCTATAAAGTTGTGATTTTTTTTACACAGCTCTGTGATGCAAGTAGATCCCCCCATTTCCAAACCTTTGCTTCACACAAATGACTTGACGACAGGTTTTTATAGGTTGGAATATTCCTGCCTTCTCTTCTCCTTCTGTCTCTCCTCTCCTTTCTTCTTCTCTCCTGTCCTCGTTGTGCCTCTCCCTGTTTCTCCTTTCTGCTCCTCATTTCACTTCATTTCTTCTATACTTGCTCTCCTCATCTCTCCTTTTCTTTTCTTGTTTCTCCTCTTGTTGTTTGTCTTCTCCACTCCTTTCATCCTCATTTCTCCTCTCCTCTCCTCTCCTCCTGCACCTCCTCTTTCCTGGATGAAATGCTGGTCTCTGATGCAGCTGGCATCTCTGAAGGGCCCACAGACTTTCCTGCCCAGAGACTGTGTCAGCTGCCAGGCCAGGCTGTCTCGGGGCTGTCCTAGTAGCAGACCAATCTGGAGAACTTGGCAAGGACGTAGATGGAGACACACAAAGTGAGAAAGCAAGAAAGGGGGGAAAGAAGTAGAGAGAAGTTCTTGGACCGAGCAAAACACTGACCTGAGACCAGGTTCTGAATGTCCTGCTGTACTGGCTCATAGAGGTATCGTGGCCTTACAGAAATAGTGTATTCTTGCCTGAATGCACTCATTTCCTCCAATGCCTCCATAAACAGTGGATGGTGTGGGGTCATCACGGCCTCTGAGATGAGGTCTGCTGCAGCATCTCCTTAGGTTGCCCAATGAAGAACAATCACCCTCAAAGTAGCTCAGACACACTAGCTCACAGCAGAGGAAACAAGCCGGCTGCCTTGTCTAATTGGCACACTAGCCTTCTGTTCAGTTCTGCACGGTTTTCCCTGGGTCTTATTTAGCTGCTGAGACTAAAAAGTTGGTTAAAAAAAAAAAAATGCTTATGAAACTGGCAGTGGAAGGAGACTACAGATAATGAGTTTGGATATTTTCCAGCTGTGAATATACTGCACTGTATGTGTAAAAGCAAGTAAGATGGTATAGAATTATTCATTGCCAGAAATAAGAAGTATTTGAGCCTTTAGCTGAACATGAAAAAGGATTTTCAATTTTTATGTTTTTTTTTCTTTTTTTTTTACGGTCTTTGTTTTTTTTTAAATTTAAATTAGTTAAGATACTCAAAAGGATATAAATAAAGTGATGATGTATGGATTCTGGTGCACCTGGTGGCATTAGATTGTGATTACAACTGTTATATACATTTTAATACAACACTCATTAGTAAAGCGAGTAGGCCAGGTTGTTTTATATTCAGAAACTGCACAGGGATGCACCAAGATGTTGGCCAGTTATCAGCACTGATTCATGTAGGTGTTGTTTATTGCCACTGACCTAAAGACAAATCAGATGACATTATTTATTTATTTTTATTTGCACAACAACAAATCAAACATTAGGACAAACAAAGAAACAAATTGTACTGGTGAGATGAGAAAACCCAGCGGGGCTTATAAAATTAATCTCATCTCATTACAGCATTAGCTAAAAGAAAAACAATAGGAATAAAACAATAATATACAAAGCACAGCAAAAATATAAACAAAGAATAAAATAAAAAGAGTATGTGTAAGTGTGTGTAAGGGTGAGAGAGTGTGTATGAGGAATATTTAAATTTTTTCAAGTTTTTTTCAAGTGTGTATTTCTAGTGTTATATTTAAAATTCACAAACATGGCATAAAATCACTGTATATCCAATACTAGATTTCTGTCCAGACAATATGCATGTACCGATGAAGTACATAATTTTATTTAAACTAGTGTAAAGTCTTTACCTGGACTTTATTTGAAGGTTGGTATTAGAGACATGCCTTTCCTTCCAGTTTCCTCTGTTTAATAAGAAGAATAGTTGCAATTAACAAAAAACACTTGTTCTGATTAAGTCTTCTACAAATTCAACACTTCTTTAACTTTTACAATATAAAATCATTTTAAATCTAAATCTTAAAATTATTTTATTGTATAGACGTCTTCTTGTGGTGTAAGTTACTACAATTGACACGTTTTACCATAAAAGTAAGACACAGACAGGAATGTTTCAAGTGACTGATCTAGAAGTGTTAAATAGCTGCATTATGTTGTTGAATCTATTAAATTAAACTTGTACATGTGAACATTGTGCTTAGGTGGTAACTTATTATATAACAGACACCAGAAGTTTATCCATATAATTTATTTGTACATCAGCTAGTATCGGCTTGTAACTGACTCCTGGAAATTATTTGAGAAAACACAGCACAAAACATGAAGTTTTTGCAAATCATTATCTGCATAAATTCAATGCCCAATGAATTTTGCTGCAAGGGTGGTAGTTTGTGCTTCCTTACACTGTAGTATCATGACTTCTTAGCATTGTGGTATTTATAGTATTGTAGTACTTTCTAGTATGTGAGGTTGAACATGACATTAGCTGTTAGGAGCTGAAGTTTGTCTCAGCTGCGTTGTATTAAAGGTTGTTTCAGAAATTTGTTAGGGCTCAGTCAAAGACATTGTAGCTGAAAGGCCTGAAACATTTTCACAACATTAAGTCATTTTTTATAGTGATAATTTCTTTGGCACATAACAGAAATTAGTTAACAACTAACACATTTTTATGTGCAATTTTGATGTTGGTACTGGCCCAGAATATCACAGACAGTGTGAGTTATTTCCCCCTATTTTAGAGGTGTTAAAAGGTCTTGACTGGTTGTACTATTGTGTTTTGAAAAGGAGCAAATACTAGACATAGGCTGTATAATGCTGCATTTCCACTGCATGGTACTGACTCGACTCGAGTTTGCCTTTTTTCCACTTTGTAAAAGGACCTGGAATCTGGTACCCAGTACTAGTTTTTTGGTATCTGCTCCGCCAAGGTTCCAAAATGGGGGAAGAGATACTAAAATGTGACGTGTAAGCACTGCAGACCACTGATTGGTCAGAGAGTTGTCTCTGCATCATTGCATCATCAATGTGCGACCCGCCATCCAAAAAAAATAGATTTGGATGTTTACAGTAAATATACCAGTAAGTTAATCCACATGATGGCAACTACACTGTGGTTGGTCGAGGAGGTTCAGACATTTCTGTCCTTATTGGCCGACGAAAAAATTCAGTGTGAGCTTGATGGGGCAACACACAATGAGCAAGTTTATCAGTAATTCTCTGAGGAGATGACGCTGAAGTTATGTGCCGCGTAGCTATTATGTCCAGGTACTCTAAAGTCGATAGTATCCTGTAATGAAAACGGTCTCCACGAATAGTACCTGGTACCCGAGTCGAGTCGAGTTGAGCCAGTTCCATTTAGTGGAAACGTGGCATAACTGGTGTCAGTGGGTATTTACTGTATAAGTTATTAAGTACCTTGAGTTTGATGTTATTTACTACCGTAACAGAAATGTTCATGAAAATACTAACAATTTTCAACAGTGTCCTTTTTTTCAAAGAGCAATGATAGGATTGCAGTTTTCCTTATCTGTCTTTAAAAATGCACCATCAGTCACGATACGCATGCACGGTGCTGAAGGGAATAAACAGGTTTATTAACAAAAGAATAAACATGAGGAGGGAAACACAAAACCAGGGGTTGAAAAGTCATCAAAGTCTGCAGAGTGAAGTGGGTGATTGTGGTGAGAGTCCGAGTTATGGCTATGACTAGAAAGTCCAAAAGAGTCTATGGAGGGGTGTGGAAGTCTGTGGAGGAGTAGCAGCACTGATCTGGCACCGCCCTGGAGCAGAGGAGCCCCTTATATGGGACCCTGATGGAGATCTGCTCCAGGTGCGGTGCCAGAAGGTCATGATCATAATCAGTCTGAGGGAGGGGTCAGTGGCAACACTGAAGTGCACCATGACACTATCAGTCGACCTCTGGTACAGAGCATGGATAATATATCTAAGTGATCAAACTAAAAATAATGAGTATGAGACATAAATTCATTATGTTCTACATTTGTCCCTTAAAAGAGACCAGGCAGTAATAATCTGTTAATGTAAAAAAAAAAGTCACATTTTATGAAGGCAGCTCTTTTTAACCAGCCATAAAATTCAACCTAACAGCATTTTTTGTGTGTCTTTATGAGAGTAGACATGCCCGCCAACAGAAGCCCTAATAGACCAATGGTCTCTGTGCCACCCACGTACAGCGCATAAACATCCCTGAATCCTCCACATACAGTACAGAGTGATGTCCTCATTCACACACACACACACGCAGACACACACACACGCAAACAAACCCATGAGGAGAATTAAAGGCGGACCAGATGAGGGGACGTCTGCTGAGCTGTGGCTCGTCGCCAGGGTGACAGGGACCGAGCTCCCAGCATGCCAAGTGTGCTGCAGCTGCTGCCGGTGCAAAGTGGGAGAGAGAGCGAGAGAGAGAGAGAGAGAGAGCCACATGATGAAGATGGTGATGTGCTTGGGATCCATCCAGGGGTCTCCATCAGAATGTGGGCAGAGACGCAGTGTGTGTGTGTGTGTGTGTGTATGCGTGTGTATGTGTGTGTGTATACATGTGTTTGTGAGACATGGCAGGAGTCAACACAGTTGGCCACTCTCCTCCAAAACAATGATCTCAATCAAGTGCAGGTGCTTTTCTACAGCTCAAGTGTTTTCCCCCCATACCCCTCCAGCTTGTTTTCATAGACGAGTCACTGTAACCAGCTGTTCTCTGTCTATGAAAAACCAAAGCACAGAGAAGAAATAAGAAAAACACAGGGATTGCATCTCCACATGTCCTTTTGTTTTTGGTGGCTACTCCACAAAAAAACACTAGCTTACGTCACGCAAAACATTTTCTTTGAGATATTGTCAGAGACGGAATTACAAATGCTACTTTTCAAAGCCACAAGAGAACACAAAGAAAGAAAAAAAAAAGCAGAAAACAATCAAGCTCCCTGTGATTTGATAACACTTCTTCTACTTCTTCTTTTCTCCAAGGCCTTGGTGAAATAGAAAAGTAAATCAAGCGGTGTGGAGCCTGGCGGTTAATATATGAAACTAAAGTGCATGAAATTTAAAAGTTTTCCAATTAAGCGAGGACTTTAAGCTGTTTGGAGGCTGCCGGGATGGAGATAAATGTTGGGCTGAGGCTAATGAAGACCAGTGCCGCTGATGACTAGGCACTACAACATGTACACAGATAGCTGTGGATGCTGCAACGCCTTTTAATTGTCACCCCCCTCCATCCCTACCACCCTCTTCGTCAGAGAGGAATTATTATTAACCCCCCCAAACACCACCACCCCTCACTTGTGTAGAGCCTTATCTCTGGCTTGTTTTGTTTTCTCTCATATTCTCACTGTTAACTGTCTTTTCTCAGTGCAGTTTGGCCACTGGGTTGAATTTGTATTCATCTGTGTGTGTGTGTGTGTGTGTGTGTGTGTGTGCGTGCGTGTGCGTGTGTGTGTGTGTGTGTGTGTTGCATATGCCAATTACAAAGTTCATGTGTTCTCAAGTTGTCACAGTTTTTTTCTTTTGCATCTTTTTGTTTAATATTTGTCACGAGTCTCTGTTTTGTCTTGTTCACCGCTTTTCTGTTTTTCATTTCCACTCACTGTGGCCTTGTATCACCCCCGTCTGTCACTCATATCTGTACAGTATAACGGCCGTGACTCATTTAATCATGGTTCAGGTGCTTTTCAAGAGATAACGGCTCTGTAGGACTAAGAGTGCATTGGTATAAAAAATATATAAATAAAAATGACTGTCACCATATGTTGTGAATGACATTTAGTTTCCATCTGTGTAAAACTACAATCATGAATTCACTTGTCATGACACCTTTTGTTGTTGTGGCCCACTTCCTTGTTCTCAATCAAATATTTCTTCTTTGAATAACCTCCAATCAGTATGCACTCTTTTAAAGCTCTCCAAGCCCTCCAGTGTTGATTAGAAAGTTTGCTGCTAATGAGTTCTCTTGATAAAGAATAACTGGCATTGTTCAATACTCTGAGTGGCCCTAATGAAACTCCAACTGATGAAGATTGTAATCGTGCAAGCGCCACATAATGAACGAGCGCTCCAAATTCCCATTTTCGAGTTGAATGCCACTCCTCTGGAAAGCCTCAATTTGTTTGACAATTAACCAATACAAACCTAAAAAAAAAAAAAAAATAGGCCATTTTGTTGCAGAAAGTTTAACTTCTCGGTGGAAATTTTAGAACTGTGGGGATGCAGATGGAGGAGATAAGATAAGACTTAATGTGCATTTTTTGATGCCTTTTATGTTTTCAGTTGCTCTTTCTGCTCCATAATATACAAACCCTCTTCCAGAAAAGTTTGTTAGGCTAAAATCAATTTGTTGATTGACTGGAACTTTTATTTAACCTTTAAATCCAACACAAATATTTTTCCAGTTTTCACTGATTAACTTAACTGTGTTTTCTAAATTTAAATTAAATTGAGATTTTAACGGGCGTCACGGTGGTGCAGTGGATAGCACTCATGCCTCACAGCAAGAAGGTGGAGTTTGCATATTCCCCCCGTGTCTGCATGGGTTTTCTCCGGATACTCCGGCTTCCTCCCACCATCCAAACACATGCACTGATAGGTTAATCGATTAATCTAAATTGCCCATAGGTGTGAATGTGAGAGTGATTCTCTATAGTTCAGCCCTGTGATGAACTAGTGACATGTCCAGGGTGTACCCTGCCTTTGCCCATAAGTAACTGGGATAGGCTCCAGTGACCCCCGTGACCCTAGTGAGGATAAAGTGGGCTCAGAAAATGAATGAATGAATGAATGAGATTTTAACCTAAATGTGTTTATTAGATCAGAATTATTATAATACCAGAACAGACACACATAGTTTACAGACAATACAGGTAACAGGAAAATGTTTGGACATAAAAGTAACACCCTCCAAAGGCTGAATCTTAACATGGATGGGTCTTGACTCAACATTTTGTGCCAAACTTTGTGAGACAATTGTCTTTCAGTTCCAAAAGAATATTTCCCAATCCAAAATTGCAACAAGTTTCAGTCTTACACCATGCACACAACATAATATTGTGAAAACATTACAGGATCAGTGTGTTAAGGCCAAGGGTAGAAACCAGTGTTGAATGTGCATGACCTTCTACCCTCAGGCATTATTGCATGAGACACCGTCATGTTACTGTGGTGAATACAGACACATGGACTCAGCAGTTCTTTGGAAAACTTAACTCAGTCTATTGCTGCATCCAGAAATGTCACCTCAAACTGTATTAAAGAAGGAAGAAATGTATTAATTCTGTGCAGAAACACCTTTGAGTTCCCTGGACTCAGATTCATCTCATCACAGTGGAAAGGTGTCCTGTCGTCAGACATGTCCATGTTTCAGCTGGTTTTCAGGAAAAATGGACTTCACATTCTGTGTATTATCAATAGTGATATTATTATGGCAATAAATATCCTGTTTATCATTATACATGATGTACATACATTATACAAGTTCAACATGTTTAAGGTTAATTGTGTTTACATTGTTATCTTTGCTTACAAAATGCTTCATAAGTTTGTGTTTTGAATCAGTGGTGAATTGCTGTAGCATTAGAATAGTTTTAAATGTTGTACCTGGGTTATAAATCACTCCTCATTCGACAGTGTTTACTTGTTTCTTCCATATCAACAATACTGTGCAGAGGTTTGGAGCAATACCTACAATCACCACAATACATCCTCTAATAATCTGGGTCATTCATGGGGTGAGTTACAGAGTTCACACAAATCCAACTGTTCAAATTTAAGATGTCATAGAATTTCAGACAGCTCAGATAATATTTAAAGCAAAAAACAAATTACTGCCAGGAAATTTTCCAAAATTATTCACAAAAAGGGAAGGCGGTTATGAATGAAGAGGACAACTCTTTCAAAACCTTCAAAGTGCGAATGACAAGGAGAAGTTATATATAATATGTGGAGTAAAATTATGGAACAGATTGAAGTTGCAGCTTAAAGAATGTCAACATCAGACAGTTTAAAAAGATGTATAAGGAGATGGTTTATTCATGGTTTAAACGTGTTCAAGGTGTCTGAGTACTGCCAGATGTTTACTGTGGTTTTTTGGTTCACTTTATTTAATGATTTATTTTTGCTATTTATTCATTTCGTGTTACCTTCAAAAATGTATTTATTTATTTTTTGCATGTCTGTATAGGTCTGTATATATCTGTATGTTTATTTTTGTGAAAAATGACAATTGAAATTAACAAATTACAATTTTTTTCCCTACAGCCTTATACTGATAGAAACCTAAATAATTGACTTTTGTGTGAAATTAAATACATTTATACGTCCTCCTACTCCTTTTTGAATGTAAGCTTTCATGCTTTCTTGAAATCTGGTTTTATTTCTAGCCACTAATGTATGAGTATTTTGTTTTTCATTGTTATGACCTAGTCTAGGGGTACTAATAGAGGCATAACATAAAAGTGACTCCAACTTGAATCCCACTCCCAGAGAAAGCCATGACAAGACTTTTTATATTCAAAAATAAGCAGCAATTTATTTCCTTCAGGGTGAGCGGTGCCAAAATAATAAACAAAACCAACTCAACAACCCTAAACTTCCCTAACAAACAAAATAAAGAAACTAAAATACACTGGTCTAACCTGCACTCCTAAATTATAAACAGGAGAAAACGTATCAAAACAAAAAAGGCTTCTCACCCTTACCCGGTGCTGTTATAAGTATATAGAGCTTTATTTACAATATTTACAGATACAGAAACAGAATCTCTCTCTCACAAATGAAGTCAGACATCAAAGTAACAAACTAGTGTTGGTTAGGAGCAGGGCGAGGTTGGGAGATGTCATCCGGTCCTTTTAAAGATCGGCTCAGTCTCTTTCGACCTATCAGCGTGCTATTCATCGCTCGGGATTGGCCAGTCGGAGAACACCACCTGATCTCTGACACACACACAGACATGCACGCTCACACAGGCACTCCAAAACAGGCACATGCATAGACACAGCTCTGGCCCTCTACAGGCCAGTGTAGGAGGAAGGCAGAAACCATAACCAGAGAGAGAACAGAAGCAACACACAATACCTACATGAATACATGAACATATGACCTCAGGGTCCAAACACATATTTATTGCATATTTAAAATAAACTGAACTGATCCACTAGATTTCTGAAATGTTTGTCACATTTTGACCATAAGTAATGATTTTAAACCATAAATAACAATCTGGTTTCTTCCAACTTTCACACTAGGAGTCAGCTTTGGAACATGATTAAAATATTGATTCAACATTTGTTGTTTGTGTATTTTTTTTTTATCCTTTTTGACAACCGAGATAAACTTTTTATGATAATATTTCAACCCACAAGGTGTAGGTGTGATGTGTCCTAATATTTTGTCAGTATAGTTTATAAGATGGTGCATCCATGCTGTTAGAAATAGTTATTTTACTGAATTATATTTACTGTCAGTTTCATCTAATGGGCCACCATTTCATCAGGTAACAATTTCCCACCGTGAATCTCTCAAAGCAGCTGAGAGCGTTTTTGCCATTAATGTGCAAATGGGTCCATCAGAGTTAGAACACCTACTGGGGGGACCTGGTTTACTTTTTAAAGAGTCTGAATCCATTTCCACCAAATGCAGATACATTTGAAAACACATCTGTGTTGGCCTTCCATCAGCAGCACGCAGCTGGTGAAAAACAAAGCTTGAAAATGCTCTCCAGAGTGGATAGCTTTGAGAAGCATTACACTGTGGACAAGACACACTAACTTGTTAACCCTTTTCACCAAAAGATGAACACAGCTGTCATCTCTCTGTTGGCAAATTTTTCCAGCTACTGCAAAGTATATAGAAGCACAAACTAGTAACTAATGAATTGGTTATTTCCAGGTTAAAAATCCAGTGTGTACAATTTACAGGGATTTAGTAGGATCTACGTACAGACACAGAATATAATATTCATTCTAATGTTTTTATTAGTGTGTAATCACCTACTATCATGCTACACTGTCATTTCTACAGCAGCTCCAGAAGGAATTCCTCTTTCTTCAATTTCCATTTTATAGCATGCGGTCTTCATTTTAAGGTGCATTACCATCACCTACTACATCAAATTGTGGACCAGAGTTAATGTCCCCTGAACTAAACAGTCCTGATCAGACAACGCTGACTGGAAGGAGGGGCCAGCCTATTTTTCCCAGCCACCATAGGTCAGTTAGAAGGAAGGGAAAAGTGGTCCAATCAGCACCTTTAACACTAGATGTCCATAAGTATTGCACATCAGTGATGGATGGGATGGGATATAAGATAATATTCTACTTAATAGAGGTTTAGCTGGTCGACAAAATGCATCATCAATGAGAAACCTCTGAATTGGTGCTAAACCCTGTTTTTAACTCACTGGCCAATAGGCCATGAGCTACTGCGAAGGTGCTTTGACCAGTGTCATCGTCATCATCGTCTTCATAAGCAATTTCTTCAAACATCTTCTATGATGAAATTACTGATAGGGAGTCATATATGGACTTTCATTAGGGTCCATGACCTTTGACCTTTGAAGCTTTGAAGGTTCAAAGTCAAGGTCACCAATGTCTGGATTTCAAAAATCTTCTTCTCCAAAACAACTGGTCAGATGCATTTAAATTTTTTTATGTTGCTTCCTTTAGTCAATGTCTACAAAGTTTGTTCACACTTTTGACAAATTTTTGAATTATTCAAAATGTGCCTTTACTTATAATGGCCCATATTTTTATGGCTTATAACATGGAAATTGTTAGAGATATCCATATAGTTACTATTGAGCACTGATCAGAAGTCATATATAGACTTACCACCTACCCATACCACCCACTTCTATTGGGAGATTGATCTCCTGCATCAAGACCACAGGACTCTAATATAGCAGCAGAACCTGACAACTTTGCAAATTCAACTTGTTATTGATTCTTGATAAAACATGCCAGTGAGATTGGTCCTATTTTTTCCTTTGTAGGAAAGCCTACCATTAGCTTGGGCATAGGGTAGGGTTACGTCTGTCGCCCCTATTTTACAAATGAAGGGCATACTGTACACTAATCAGCTATAACATTCAGACCAGTGACAGATTACATAGTAATAATGTTGATTTATTCCCTATAAAAGGCACCTTTTAGTGGCAGGATGTAAATGTATGAGGCAGTGCGTAATTACTTGAACATACATACTTGAAGTTGATGTGTTGGAGGAAGGAAAAATGGGCAGTGTAAGGGTCTGATGCGACTGATTTGGGCCAGGTTGTGATGGCTTGACAACTCGGTCGTAGCATCTTCATAATGCAGGTGTTGTTGGGTGTTCCTGGTCAATAGTGGTTGGTGCCTTCCAAAAGTGGTCTAAGGAAGGACATCTTGATCTCAGAGCAGATCCTCATACTCAGGCTATATCTTCATGTCAGACTAAATGTGAGAATTATCAGTAAGAAAATCCTTGTGACAGTGTGTGTTAGTGGTTAACTCATGTGACAAGCTGAACTCTAAATGACTACTTAGACTGCCTACATAGTTGGCGCGTGCGACGCGTGCAAGGGGCGCAAGCAACGCATTTCTTTTCATAGTCTACACATTGAACGCAAGTGAGATGGGGGAAACGTAAAATGCAATACACCACTAGCGCAATAGGGGGTAGTTCTGAGTCAGGTACAGTCCAGGTGTCAAACTGGGTGATATTCAGATCAAAATGGCTACTGAAGAAGAGTGTATTCTCATGTCTGTTGCACCAGACATTTTAAGGGTAGTCACTGAGCCCATGTCACTTTTTATTAGTGAACATCCTGTTTGGTTTAAGAGCACATGTGTATATATATATATATATATACACACACACATAAAACAATGTTGATTTTGAATCGGCGGCACAAAAAAAAACATGCCAAATATAGACAGTGGTATGTCTGGCCTCTGAACTGCAGCAGAGACGGAATCAGGATGGGAAATTCCAATCTCTTGTTCAGCATCTGCGAATTCTAGACAGGGAGAGGCATTTCCAACATTTCCGAATTTCTGTTTCCAACCTGTTGGCTCGAGTGGTTCGCTTTCTGTTGCAGACTCTGGTGAATCACTGTCATCTTCTTCTTCTGTAAATATAACGTGTTAAATTAAACTACATCACTTGCGTATTGTCACCGCTGGTGACGCATGGTATTACACATGTTGCTGCATTGCGTATAAAAAAAAATAGTCAGCACATTTTGAGACGCAAGCTTGCATCATGGCGGCCAATGCGTCTTGATGTGTTGCAGTGTGTTTGCGTCTGTGTGCCCTTGCGTTGACTATGGAAAGGCCCTTAGTTTACTTGGTGATGCAGGGAATGGATTCTGTTCTCTGGTATCAGCTTCCAGTCAGGCAGCGACACCGGTCAATGCAAAGATCCCCCCACGCAACATTAGGTGTTTAGGTGGGCGATGAGTGAATGAAGTATGCACTCACATGGATGTGGGAGACAGTGAATCTGTGCATCGCAGTCTAAGGATGACACTTTTACCTGTTCTCTCATGGTATGCAGTCAGCAATAACACCTGTATGATATGATCAGAACAGAGTTGTATGCATATTATTAGTGAGTTCTTTGAATAGTGCTAAAAGGTTCTTCCAGTGACTTTCTAGCAATGCACACAAAGTGTATATAAGTGTGTTCCAGTATAGTAAAGTATCAGTATAGTTTATTTGGACCGCTTGCATCTCTGGATCAAAGCAGATTTTCACTTCATTTTCACTTATTAAATAGAAGTGTGATGATTGACATTCCTATTATTACATTTGTCTTTAAAGTACATCCACCTATTGTCTTAAATATTTCTTTCTTATTATGTTTTATTACTAAATAATTCATTCTTGTGAAGTCAGGCTGATAAGAGGTCTATTAGGAATGAAGGGAATTCAGATCAAAGGAAAGACAATGGGGATTTGGCAAATATAGACATAAAGCTAATAAATAAGCACGTTCAAAGATTCTCATAACTGAAAATACACACGGGCTGAGGCAGATGTAAAAATAGTGCTGTAGATAAACAAGGTAAAGACAGAGTCTTAAAACTTTTTTCTTTTGTCCTCTCAGGATGCATTCCTCGTCATCGCAGCGATCCTTCTCTTTGTGCTTTGTGTCTACGCCTTCTTCTACCTCAACCTGAGCACCGAGATCAACCTGGATGTGGACGTGGATTAACTTCTCTGTATTTAACATACAAGGGCAAGAGGGTGATTTAAAGACATGAATGACCATCTATTTGTAGTTTTTAGTCATGTGATAGTGACTACTAAAGGGTAAAAACACTGTTCCCACATGACGGCTAATCTTGGAAATGTAGCATAGCCCTGTATGATAAACACCTGTTTCAATCCACAAATACTGAGATCTCCTTTGAAAAGAATGAAATGGAAGATGTGTAATGGAAGCATTTCGATAAGGGTAACACACTATCTAATGAAGTAAATCCAATCTAAACATTCCTCTAATGTCAGGTGAACTTCTTCCTTCAGTCTCCACCAAGGATCTGCTGTTGTGGATTGAAAAACTTTATTTTGAAAAATATAAATATATTTTCACAGGATTCTGTGGAAATGCAACCCAGGTTTGTGTTGCTGTCAGATACTGCATCTATCTGAATGACAACCATTTGGCTTTTTAGCTAAATCAAGCTGGTAAAATATCCAGTGGGCAGGGGATGAAAGCCTTGTTTTGCCTCCATGTGGTCATTACAGGGCATAATAGGTATGTTTCCACTGCAGGAACTTCAGGGTACAAGTGTGGGGGGGTTACAGGAACGTCCTTTCACTTGGCCATCTTGGCTGCTGTGTCTCCATTGCAGAGTCAGACGCACAATAATAAGTTAATTAATTGCGATTGTTGTGTGACTGATGATGCGGTAGAATATAAGCAGTGCCAGGACATCTGCGTCGGTCCACTTATCATACATTATTGTTTCGATTGTAAAATCCGTAGATACTCCCAACATCTACTATTTCCTACTCAACTTCTGCAGGGCTTTCAAAATGCTGCTTGTTTCCTTTCCTGCTCTGGGGCGACCCAATCAGCATTGAATAAACCTTTAAGCTCCACCCAGGAGTTTTCAGGGCCGTACACTGAACCCCGTAAAGGTTCCTGCAGTGGAGACACACCCCAATGGCCCCGCCCCCTTAAAACTAGCCAAAGTTCCTGCTTTGGAAACTTACCTAATGTCACATGAAAACTACGGATAGCGTCCCAAAACACACACAAGTCTTGTGTGTGATCAAGGCTGGTTAACACCCACTAATGGCAGCACTGACACTGAAATTCAGCTACAACACAACCACATCACCTATTGAAGTTTAAAAGCCATTTTATGAGATTGCTTGACCATTGCTTTGTCATTTTTTCCCTTGTTTTTTCTGTGTATTAATATCTGTTGCATTGGGAACATGTATTGAAGCTTTAAAGGGGTTCTGTGTAGTATCGATATTCCAAACTCTCATCAGAACAACAGAATGGGGAACCCATGAACCAGAACACACTGACAGTGAATAAAACCACCAGTGAATCAACACTGGATCACCAGAGACATTCACTGACAAAAGAGTGAAGGTCATTGTTTACACACATACGTGTTATGGGCTCATCAAGTTTTCTTCAAACAAAACTGGTCACAAAACACAGTGTCTTATAATCTTCACATGCTGCAAAAGCTGATAGTTTTCATCATAGCTCTGTTAGCTTAGCTCTGTTTTTACACTGAAAACAGACAGTGAATCCACAAACCACCTCTGTTTTCTGTACAGTTTGTGTTGTCCGTACCTGCACTAAAGATCTGTTTGGAATCGAACAAAGAAGATCAGAGCTGTCACAGTTTAGTCTGAACTGTGCATCAACAAACAACTTAGCAAAAATAAGAACATAACTAAGTTATACCTTCATAAACCTCATAATCAAACTCACCCGTGTAGAAGAAACAGCGCCATTTCAGCATCAAACTCCATTTGTTTATTTTAAAGCAGCGTTCAGTGGTGGAAACAACAGAAGTTATTCTACTTGTGGACTATTTTTGACTGTTTTGAACATTTTAAAGTAAAAATGCTAAACTCCTTTAATATGTAGAAGTAGGGCTGGGTAATCTTGCTCTCTTGATCTCTGCTTTTCAGAGGGATTGTACAAATCCTATCATTCAGTGCATTAATATCAGTGCTATCCAAACTTAGTAGTTGTTTTTTTGTTTACTCCTCGACTAACATTCAGTGTAACCTTCTTCTTCTGTTAGCTTCCTGTTACCATCTCTTATGTTAACGGGTCGGTTTGGACCCATGTCTTAAATATGCGGTAAAATACACTAAAAACAATGATCTATCATCCAGTTTGTTTCTCATCTCTTTGTTACCTTGTTAGGCTTCCTTATCCATGAAAATATTGGTTTTAATATTTTTGGTGTCAGCCTCTAGGCATTTTTTTTTTGTCAGTATACCCCTTGATGTGCACTCTGCAAGTCACCAACTCTACCCTGAATTGACCTCATATGTCTGGTCTTTGCTTGTTTTGGTTTTGTGCTGGTATACTGGACAACCAGTCAAAATGAGAAACCCCAGAAGCTCACATGATTGGGAGAGGAGCTGGCTGTCAGTGTGTTGGCTGACAGTGCACATATGATTTCAGTTTTGGCTCTAATTATTACTTTATAATCTTATTTTTTATAACTGAGTTGAAACTGACTCTAACAACACAAAAGTCATAATTTAAACCAGAGCATTTTGTAATTTAGTGATTTTTTATTTTATTTTTTTTTTAAATAGAGGTTCCTGACAAAGTCAAAAAGCTTTGATGCAATAAACAAATTTTATGTGGTTCATTTATGCATTTAAAATCTAAAATAGATCGGTGCCACCTTAACACAAGAGGAAGGTTAAATGGCTTGCACCAGAGCCATTACTGCAGAGACTGTTGCAGTATTGGTTTGTAGTTCTAATGTTGCTAGGCTTACGAGTTTATTTCAGTCCGCTGATAGTGATTCCTGAGCGACTGGCAGCAACAACAGGGTTCAGTCTGCTTTAACCTGAGTTTGTAAAGCTGCTGAGCTCTGAGCTGCTGGTCCAACCTCTGAACTTTGATGTGCTTAAAGTCTGATGTGCACTGAAATAACGGTGCAAAACACATTAGAACATGAAAACCTTTTTTGTTCGTCCCAATTTAAACCACAGTTTATAATTAATGAAAACTCTACTGCAGTCACAGATCAGTATACAGCTGGGAAAAACATGCACTAGTGATTTGTATTCAGTACCTTCCAACTAATGTCAAAATACTGCAATAATATTGGTTGGGAAACTTGCTGTTGGTTGAAACTCACCTATATTTGATCAGATTTGAGAAATATTGTGATTGAAAACATGGACTGTGATTCTACCTCATGCGCCATGTGTTGTTTGGGCCAGATCACTCAGCGCTAATTATTTTACCAACAATTCCTATTCTGCAGTTCAATAGTCTTAAAAAATTAAAAAAAAAAAAAAAAAAGTATTTGGTTATGACTATCCTTATGGCACTTTTTCCACATCTGTTTCAGAAAAAAACACCAAAGAAAATTAACCTTTGTTATTTTATCTGCGTCTTCTGAACTGCAGTCACGACCCAGCTCCGGTAATGATATTCTGCAGAGTCACATCCCTCTGTTTTCCCCACTAATAGAAAAATGTAAATCTCCCACCGAGGCTCACATTGAGACAAACACTCGCCTCACATTCCAGTGCACAAACCTCTCCTCGTGGATATCTGGAGATCACAGTGTGTGAGATTAGGATCCACAAAGCCCTCGTCCTGATTGAACATGTGTGCAGAATACAGAGCGACACATTCTACCTGCTGCACACAGACAGACATGCACAGGATTAGCATCACAAATATGATGTGGTTCTTTCATTTCAATGGAAATTACAGAGACGGATGACGGCTGAATAAAGGTGACCCTGTTTTTTGTAAAGAAGGCCTTGATTATTTGCATTCTTGTCAGGTGTACATAATGTTGTTCTCTTAAGGATGTGATGCGTCTCTGAAGGAGGGAATATGAAGGTTTTTCATTGCCTTTTTATCATGTCGCCTTGCTCTTTGTACACTAGGCCTACGAGATGTATGCTTCGACCTTCCACAAACCATTTGAGTCCAAGTGCTTCCCACATTTAAGAGAGTCTTTGTAAAGCCTCAGTCACAAAGCTTCTTACGAACGATGGGTTTGTACGAATCTCCCTGTTCGTACGAGTTGTGGAGTTCGTAGACATTCGTGGATGGAGCAGTAGTTTCGTACAACCGTCTTATGAAGCCCGTACGGCTGCCGTTCAAAATGCAAGAGCAACTTGAGGCCTCCTTGCGAAAATGATGTGATTTTGTGTCATACAAACACTGTACAGTAAGGGTGCCTTGGGACCTTTCTACATCAGACGTATGGCCACTTCACAAATTATTTTGTCGTAAGGTGAATGTACGTCAGCCCTACATGAAACTCAGTGTTCACAAGTCGATGGTAGGAAGATGTTATGACGTTTCAGAATGTTTAGTATATAAACAGTGTCCATGTACTAAAAGTCCCATGTCATGGTCATTGCATTCAAGATGGTAAGAATGCCCACAAGACTGAAAGATGAAGAAACTACAAGATGAAGAAAAGGAACATCCAGTGGTTGTTTTGGTTTCAGTCCGACAGCAGCGGAAGAAGAGGGACATTCTAAAGCGCTTAACATAAAAAAAAAAGCTTAATGTAGTTTAATGAACCAGAACAGTGATCATTTATCACCAAAGTTCGTGTGGACATCTGTAGTCATGTCCACTTTCACCTCTGCAAAAAAAAAAAAAAAAACATAACAGTTTAATCTTAGAGGATTGTTCATTCATTGATTCATTCATTCATTTTCTGAACTGCTTTATCCTCCAGATGGTTGCAGAGGTGCTGGAGCCTATCCCAGCATTAGAGATGTCCACCATAATTTGGTGAAGATTGATGCTCTTTTCAGACATTAAGCTGTGCTAACCTGATTTTACAGTAGCCCTTTTACAGTGTGCGTTTATGTGTTTGGGATCGTGTGCTGCCCGTGGTGCTGAAACAGCATTAGTGTGATGTATTTGAGAAAACTGACCTGAACAATAAGAAAATAGGAGTCATAATAAGACATCAGATTGAGAAATTTGAAATATAAGGTTTAAGAATCAAACAAAGACACAAGAATAATAGAGGGAAGTGCCCGTTAAAAACACTAACCGTCCATTACGCACATTCTGTCCATCAGCCTGATCCTCGTCACCAGGGTACTGTGGACTGCATCATCTCTGCAGGTTTGGTGGTGTTTTTTTAAGCTTATTTTTCTGTTAATAAAACACTTTATTCTTTATATTTTCTGCACCAGTCCAGTCATTCCCTCCGTCTTGACAGTTTGTATTCGACCCCTCTAAGAACGTCACGAATGTCGCACTACTGCCGCACCTTACGTCCACCTCCAGAAAGCCGTGTGAATCTCTGTGCGTCCGTTCACATGAATGCCGCACGGGACCCCTAATAACACTGTAAGGTGTTCTTGAGATCTATTTGCGGCCACCGCAGGAACGTGGGTTCTGGAAAGGCCTCCTGGTCCACGAATGTCGTGCATTGTTCTTACGTAGTTCATAAGGCATTCGTCAGTGCGTCCTGTGAAAGAGGGTTTTGTACTGTGTTTGTAGAAAATCTTAGACAAAATCGCTCACCTGGCTATGAACTTAGGAACGGTCCACGAACACTCCATCAACACTTGGTTCTTATATGGCTGCCTTGAGAAGCTTGTACGAAATGGTCCATAAATTGTTTGCATGGTGTTCATAGCCGTTCATAATGGCATTTGTGACTGAGGCTGTAGTAAAGACCACAGATACAGTTTTTTTTTTTTTTTTTTTTGCTGTGACAAATTCTACACATTGTTCCTGGAAATGATGACTTTCTGTTATTTTTATCTCTAAGGGTGTTGCATTAGTTACTAGAAAATAGCAAAACTGTTTTCTATATGTCAACTGTTTTCAGAGGCACTTTTATAATGACGTAGTGAATAAAAGATCAAACATAATACAGGTTGTGTACAGGTCATTAATATCACACTTCACAAAGGGGAAGGACGGGGTGCAAGGAGAAACAAACGACTGAAGTAATATTTCAGGGGGGAAAATTTACTTTCAAGATTAAAGTCATAAATCAACAGGATAAAAAACCTGAATACACTCTGAGACTATAAATACTTGTATTTGTGAGGGGGGAAAAGCCATTTGTAAATAAATAAATTAAAATAAGCTCAAATATTTTTAGAGGTTATACCACAAACACAGGAAGCTATGTCACAAATACAGCCCGAATTAATAGTTTGAGTCAAGTCGAGTTTTGTTTAATACACTAGGTTATAAGTAGGGCTACAGCAGGGGAGATGAAGGCTCACACCCCCAAAAATTATTATCCTGTACTTATAATCGACACACCCGGGCCAAAACATAAAACAGAAGTCAAACATTTGACTAGATCAGCTGTAGTTTTTTTTTTTATATCATGTTTTCACTGTGGCATCGTATCATTAACCTTATGCAACATAAGACTGCCCCCACAGGGTTGTACTGTAGGCGCTAGGCATGATGGGTAATCACTTCATCCACTCTGATGCGCTCATCACTCTGGACCAGGATCAATCTGAACTTTTCAGACCACATGACCTTTTCTCACTGAAACAGTCCAATCACTGCATCAGTTAAAGAATGTGTTGCAGCTGAAAGATATTAATCACTGCAGGAAATATCCACTATTTGAACTATTTGATGAGTCGATTCAGGTGGGGATGTTCATTCACTTCGTTGTTTTGAGTCATTCTTGTCATTCTTAACAAACTGTCCATTTTCTGTTTATTACTGTGAAGTTGGTCAGACCAATAAAGAGCCAAGTCAAACAGTCTTAAAGATTAAACTAGAATCAACTGTATTTATATTAATCATGGCCTCCTGTTTTGTTTTTTTTGTTTTTTTTTGTTTTGTTTTTTGTTTTGTTTTTTTGCTCGTAAGTTTGTCATTTTTATTTCAGGAATGTTCCAATGTTTTCTTATGATTTTCTTTTTTTTTTCTCATAAATACGCTCCTTTACTCTCAGAAATTTTTGTTGTTTCTCAAACTATTACCCCTCTTGACACAATTTTTTCCCCATTTAAATTCATAATACATAATTGTTAAAATGTTTTAAATATTTTGAATTCAGTACTATAATATTAGATGCCATTAAGTAGGTTCATATTTTAATATGTGAGGATAATTTGATTGATCCATCTTTCATTCGTTTAGTTTTTCGTCATGTGCATGAAGTGTTTCTATGTAAAAACTAAAACTGTCCAAATCTGTCTTTCTGATTACACTTTAGACAAAATAAATGGCAACCAACATGAGGATGATTTATACAAAACTTTGACTCCAATCTGGTAAAAAAATAAAAAATCATGTTGAAAAGCATTAAACTGATCTGGGTGCTACATACAAACGCCCTGTTACACACAAGAGGCCTTGTTTTTATTCCTGATGCCTCTTTGGTCGTCCCTCTGACTGTGTGATATGATTCTAGGAAATGCGAGACACATTTTCAGCTTTCAGTTTCAGCCCTTTATTTTCTCCCCTCGTTTCTCCCATGACCCACTGACCTCTTGTAAAATACTACATGTCAAAGAAGCCTTTATGATAAGCATGCCCCATGCCCTCAGCGGTGACTTTTATCTGGCCTTGGTATCATCCAGACCCCCTCCTCCCGCCCTGTGAGTCACTCACATGTGTAACAATAGACAGCTCGGCCTTATAGACCTTCATACATGACACCTGTTATCTAAAGGGTCACCATTAGCAGCTACAAGACGTCTGACATTGGCATGGTTGAAGCACAGCCCTATGTTTGGAAAGATCACATAGGAGCTATTTTTCATGTCAGTGTAATGGTTAGTGCTCTTATTGGAACAGTTTGTATGGTATGTAATTATGCTTGGGTGTTTTGTCACTAAGATCCAAATGCTGGATATTATGTGATGTTTTAATTGTTATCCTGTATTTCTACAATTAAATGACTTCAAGCTTAAATCAAGTGTCATCTTTGTAATGAAACATAAACTGGAAACTGAGATTAAAGACCTTCCCGTCTTCCATTTTGGTTAAATTCCATTAGAATGGCTGTTTTATGATTGTGAACCAAACTATGTGTCATTATCTACCATGGAAAGATGTCTGTTGTACTAATTAATTCATTGAAATCTAACATCTGTAAGACATAGACATAGTTTCATGTCTGGTCACAGTATGTATTCTCAGCTACTTGGACCCATTTTTTTATTAATTTGTACATCAGTATACAGAAAATCAACCTAACAGTTATATCACATATTTCTGTATACATACTCTGAAAAAGGAAATACTATTTCCTATTTCTTATTTCGTAAAGGCAATTGACTGAAAGGCAATATGTGGAGTAGCATTCACTAACCACTAGGACAGAGAGGAACTTAAGGAACGTTAACATCATCAAATATGGGGAGTTTTCTGTAGCTTTTTACCAAAGTAGCATGAAATATACACTGACTTTATAAGGTCACACCATACGATCCTGAGTCCATTTCCAGAAGCATGAGCTGGGTAAATTATTATTCAAGTTGTAAGATATTAATTAACACTAAAGATGTTCTGACAGTTTTCATATATTAATTCTTACTCGCTAGTTGACAAGGCTGATGCTGTTAAAATTCAGATCTCGACAGTCGCCTCGTTGACTTTATCCTGTCCCTTTAACAGTAAATGTTAGATTATTTATTAATAAGTTACCACCTTGTTGTTACGTGTAAAAAGTATCACCTTTTGATAGTGTTAGTGACATTTAAATGCGGCGTCACTAGAACACCCCTAAAGCAGTCAACATTTACAGGTTTCACCTCTCCTGGTTGTGCCCCACTGGGACCTTATTTTGAAAAAATGGACTGCATCTCCTTTCGACATCAAAATGATCACTACCTCAAAATATATCACTTTGTTCTTCGACAGAGAGGTGAGTAGTGTGTTTTTTTTTTTTTTTTTTAACATTTATAGTGAATCTGCAGTGTCATTCACCATTAAAATGGTTCATTCTGTTTAAGCCAACAGAGTTTATGTAAATTTAGTTTTTTGTTAACTTAAAATAGGTGGAAATCACTGCAAGTCTGGTCATGTTGAAGCTTCAGTGACTGAACAGATCAATGAGACATTCATTCATTCTTTCATTCTCTGAGGTGTCATATATATTCCCTCCAGTCCAGCCTGTGGGATGAATTTGTGAAATGCAAAAATTAAACTGAAGACATTAACAATCGAGGATGTCGAGATCATTTTGTTCAGGTTCCACATACAGACCAATTTGATCTCCAGTGGGTCAGACCAGTAAAATACTATCATAATAACTCAGTTTAATTAAATTTTATTTGTAGAGCCCGTATCACAACAAGGTCACCTCACAGGGCTTTACAGAATTAGTTGAATATGAAAATAAGCAACAGTCAAATAATTAGTTGTAATCACCTTCCTAGTAATAATCTATAAATAATGATGAAATAAATTAAATGATAAATTTTCTCTTTGTTTTAATGTAAAAAGATGAAATTACATGAAAATGTTTACATTTACAAACTCCTTTCTATAAAAAATGTGAATAACCTGAAACATCTTAAGAAAAGTAAGTGCAATTTTAACAATATTCTGCATGTTATTAAATGTTTTGTGTATTTGTAGATCCATTGTGATCTATAAGTTCTAATGTACATGTGAAAATGATAAACAGAGGCGTAATATTGTTAAAACTGCACTTATTTTCTTAAGAAATGTCAGGTTGTTTGTGGTTGTTCATATTATTAACATTTTTAAGGACACTTTGTAGATGTCAACATTTTCATAATGTAATTTTCCTTTTTTCCACTGCTATTATTTTTACTCGTCTAACCTACATTAGATCATACTGGGCTGTATGTGGCCAGTGGAGTAAAATGAGTTACACCCCTGGTCTAAATGATCTAAAAGTAACTGCTATTATGATACTGCATACACAAGAGTAGTGCTTCTGTTTAGCTTTGAGTTGTAAAGCATCGCTAGCCTGAGTTCGAACAATACTCTTAAAGAACTGTTCAGTGAAGCTCAGTAACTGAGACCTGAGGTTGAACGGTAAATGTAATTCACACAACAAACAACTAGTGCCCTTGTTTTCTAATATGTTAAAAATCACGTTTACAACCTAAATAATCACCTAATTATAAAATCTTCACTTTCAAGCATTCCATGTTGAGTGTATTATTTTTATTTTATTGTTTTATTTGGTATCTGGTTTATGTTTTTATTTTTATTGTTTTTAATTGTACTGCTGTTGTTATGCCTTTTTAATCTATTCTTGTATTTTACTCTATTATTTTGCTTTTTTAATTTTTCTGTATGACACTGTTTTTAACTGTACAACTGGTCCGTGTCTTTAATGTGTTCTTGTATTTTATTATTTTATTTTGTTTTTTTATTTATTCTTCCGGACAGCACTTTGGTCCACTGTGGTTTTAAAGTGCTTTACAAATGAAATAGAGAGAGAGAGCTTAATTGTTAATCTTCCCCTGTAAGTCCCTTTGGAAAAAAGTGTCTGCCAAATGCATAAATGTAAATATACGGTATAGAAACATACTGACTGTTGATCAGGCTGTTCAAAACTTACACAGATCAGTTCGACTTTGGTATGATTGTAAGTTGCAGTAGTGTTTTACGCTTATACCTGAAAGTTTATGTTTAGTAGTTAAAATCAAACGCAGTCTTAAAAGTTAATGAATAAAACTCATTTTGTCTGTTGACTTTTATTGGGTAACATTGCCATTATTCCTCCTGATCCCTTTATTTCTAAGCTCCAAACAACCTATTTAATCATTAATGGCTTATTAAACTGTATTGACTATCTTAAAATATGGGTGTTCATGTCATGTCATGGTGTTCTGAGATAAGAGCAGAATGAACTGTGAGGGCGTTTACTCTGATCAGATGTTGTATGAGGTCAAACAGCAAAGACGACACATATGTTTCGCCTTACATTTGTTTGACGGTGACAGAAAAGGGCACCGGTAACAATGTACATCATGTGACATTTGTCTGTGTTTTGCTGCACATGAAGTCAAATGGAAAACTAATCGGTAGAAAAGTCATAGCGTTCAGTGTGACCTTACCGGTGTTCCACAGGAGTTGAACGCACTGAAGCTTTACCTACCGTCCTCTGACAAATGAGCTGGATGCTACTCGCCCAAATCCCGCTCATTAGTCATGTGAGCTACGTCAACAAGAGTAATTACATGTACACCCAAACTTGCATATGCCCCAGCACACACTCATACTGTATGTAATGCCGATGCACTTTCCCACACTTTAGGCAGTCAGGAGCGTTCCCATATATGTTCGGCAGTTTACGGAGACATGAATCATAATTATGACTGCTCATACACACTCTGAGTGTGCTGCGTTTGGCTCGTGTTCAACCTCCATGGTATTTGCTTTTTGACATAAACAAACACATGCATTCTGTCACATTCTCTCTGTGTATCATGACATCATGTGAATGTAAGTGCACACTGACCTTAGACTATTTTCTGTTTAGTTTCTACATTTTCTGTGTGTGTGTGTGTGTGTGTGTGTGTGTGTGTGTGTGTGTGTGCTGGAGTGTGTTTGAGTGCAGTAACCTCTCTTTCGGAGTGTGTTCGTCTTTTCTTTTTGAGTGTGTCCATATTTTCAGTATTCAGCGCAGCACAGCTCTTCCTTCTGTGGCTCTCAGTCCAAATCAAAAGACTAACAAGTGGTGCCAGGCACAACAAACCCCGCTCCTCGCAAACGTTTTAGCTCTTAATGGACACCTCCCTCTCAAAACGTGAGACTACGGGTTTGCCCTCTCAAGGTCGCTCCAGGTCAAAGGTCATGATGCCATTTTGGAGCCTACATGTAGTTTCCTATCTGTCAACAATAGTAACTGAGTACTTATTACCACTCTTTTTGGAGTTACGACCATTTAACATCTTGTGACCTTGATTTTGACCTTTCAAGGTCACTCAAAGTCAAAGGTCATGACTCCATTTTGAAGCCCATGCCAGGTTCCCTAACTGTCAATAATAGTAACTAAGGACCTCCACTCGTTTGTCCGTTATAGTCCATTTTAGGTTTTTAGGTATTGATCCAGTGACCTCTGACCTCTTCGGTCAACAGTAGGTCCAAATCTATACACACAAGATGCAGAATTAAAGGATGAGCATTTTGGTGCTCATTGGAAGTCTCTAAGATGAATAGTTCAGAAGTTAATTCGATTTGGACCTTTATTGCTACCTTGACCTTTGACCTAGAGTCTTCAAATTTTGCCTTCAAGGTTCTGATGTCAATGCACATCAACAGTGAGAGCAA
>JAPQRP010000003.1:6469429-6480356 GCA_037367295.1 Apogon hyalosoma
CTCACACCTTTCCTGAAAATTTCATGGAAATTGGTCCAGTAGTTTTTGCGTAAAGTTGCTGACAAACAAACAAACAACCAAAAACAATACCCCTTCAGGGGGTAAAAATTGAAAAATGTCCCCGTTATGGTAAAGTGCAGCCATTTTTGAAAGACTCAGCAAATAAAAAGCTACATAAAAAAACACACAACTTTATATAAAATGGGTCTTTCAGACGTAAAACAATAAAATATAGAATTTAAAAGATAATGAATAACTCTTGCTTTTGACATAAACAAACACATGCATTCTGTCTCATTCTCTGTGTGTATCATGACATGTGAACGTAAGCGCACACTGACCTTAGACTATTTTCTGTTTAGCCTCTACATTTTTCATGTTTTTGTGTATGTGTGTGTGCTGGAGTGTGTTTGAGTGCAGCAACCTCTCTCCCTTTTGGAGTGTGTTCATCTTTTCTTTTTGAGTGTGTCCATATTTTCAGTATTCAGCGCGGCGCTTACGGCCATGCTCCAGTGGAGCGCTCAGTCTCTCTGACGGACCGGTGAGAAGTGAGGAGGGTCAGTCCCACCAGGAGCTCATTTAGTCCCTATCTCGATCACGCAAACACACACAGTCACATACACACACACACACACACACACACACACACACACACTAACACACTGTCTCTCAGCAAGTCACTGACAGTGAAGCTCATGGTTCCCTCTCACACACACATGCACAAACACATGCTGCTCTGCTCCCATTAGGGAGATATAGTGAGGACTGATGATGCATGTCACAAAGTACTACTGCAAGGCTCACACATAATGTCTCTCCCCTCCATCTCTCCACTCTTCTGCTCACCTACTGCCTTTTCTACCCTCGCTCATTGTTTGCTACTTTGTTGCGTATTCTCTCTCTCTCTGCGTCTCCTGTTTACATAAAAATATATGGGCTCATACTGGTGCAAGAAACGTCTATAAACAGGAAACTGGAGATGGTGATATTGACCAGTTTGCATGGATGCACTGCCATCAAAGCTGCAGATGCAAGTAGGTCTGTGAAAAATATTACATAATTATCAGAAATAATTGTATTTATTTGACGACATTGTGAAAATCTCCCAATTCATTTGTATTCAAAGTTGGATGAAGCTGACAAAAATAACATTTGATTATTTTAACCACATTTACCATATCTTTAACCACGCCTAGTCATCCCTCTATGTCCAGTGTGAAGAACTTTGATCGATGTTTATCTTCTTTTAAAAAGAGCAATAAATTAATACATATTAAAGCAAATATTAATAAACTGTGCTTTTATCAATCATATTTAATACATTTTATTTATAACACACTTTTCATTCAGTGAATCTCAGAGTATATTTGCTCATAAAACATTTGTACATTTGCTTTCGTAATAAAAGTTTTACATATAAATAAATAAATAAATATTTTTTTAAATCAAAAACTATTTAAAAACTCTAAAAAAATAATGGATTCCTCAAAGTAAAAACAAAAATAGTAGTAATCCACTTGTAAAACTAAAAGATAAATGAACTTAAAGCCAACCGAAATAAAGCTAACCAAAATGTTAAACTACAATAATCATGGCATTATTGCAAATTCTGCATCTTCTATACAACTGCTTATCTTCATAATGGTCTTTCTTACTTCCTCTTTATAAAGCAAACATGGGTGCATCAGCGCTGAAGTTGACAGTAATGCTCTGGCGTTTAATTCACGGACGACCTCTGTTGCCCGTGTCTCTGATATGAATGCATTTAGCAGGATTGTGCCACGCGGTGGATTAGAAACTCCCCCGTGCTTTGTGAGGTGTGTAGTAATGCCAGACTTAGTGGATTGCTGCTGCGAATCACATCCTCCCATCGCCTTCTTAATCCCTGATGCGCTGCCTAATGACACAGAGACTGAAGAACTCAGCAGGAGAGTGGAGAAAGGCAAGTGAGGGCAGGGAGAAAAGTTGAGAGGAAGTCTACTCTCTGACTTTCTGGTAGCACAAACTCTATCACAAATACTTGTGATTTACAAGAAATCTGATGCGCAAATTGTGGTTTTTACATGCGTGCATGTGTTTTCAGCCGTTGCATCCATAATCGGTGTGTTTCATGAGCGTACGGGGCAGGTGCTCAACAGGTGTGCTCTCTGATACCAATCCCTCTCCATTTGCCTGTCTGTCCTTCCCTGTTTGCACACACTCATTGTGTTCTTCATAGAGGAACACCTGGGCTCTGCTGCACCTGGGCTTGTTGCCCAGTCCTGTATCTGACAACACACACAAATACACAGGAACACATTGGATCGCAGCCAGTTCCTGTTACTGGCTAAAGCAGGAAGCAGCAGCTGACATCCTATCCCTTCGTTCCCAGGAGACTCGACACCCTGAGTAAACCATCCAGCTCGTACTCACTTGAGACTGATTCACCTGCAAAGTGAGCCCCTCGTACATACCGGTTAAACTGAAACGGAGAGCGCTGAGGACTCTGTTAGCGCATTAAGCTAATAACTACTGGATACTTCTGTCCTCACAGGCTGATTGCTTTGGGCATGCATTTGTTTTGCCTTTCTATTGTGGTTTATCAAGCCAAAACAAAAGCTGCTGTATGCATCAGAGAGTTTTGTGAGCTAAATTTTAGTGAATAAGCTTCAGTGGCAGATGCCAACCTTGGCAATAGTTTGTCTGTTTAAATCAGTGTATCTTTCTAAAGCCCTATTCACACAGGACTAGTATAACCCAGGGACCTTGCTGATTTAGAAATGACTCTCTGTGTCTGTGTTTTGTGCAGTGCACTAAAACGGCATAAAAAACTCTGTGTTTTACTTGAATGTACTGACCTTATCCCCTAGATCTGACAGTAAGGAAGACAATTAATAGGCCCCACGTACAGGAACATAGAAAAAATATTTCTTACTCAACGCTGTCATGCATGTCTTTCATCAGTGCCAATAGGATGTTTTGTCAATTATCAGTATCTGCAGAAGTCGGTGCCAATAGTGAATGATTTATTGAGTCCTTGAACTCTTACTTTGGAGAAAAAAATGGCTTAAAAGAGTCTGATATTCATTTACAGATTTATTTACCAATTACAATTTGAGTATTTATCTCTTAGACTCTAATTTTCTGGGTAAATGAATCACACAACAACTAACATTGGGAATGGACAGTGACACAACAGAGCACCTGAAGGGATACAAGACCATCAACACGGATGGAACAGAAGAGTCTAACCACTAGGTTGGTGGCAGAAATCAGCTGTTGAGACGATAATACAGAGCTGATAGTAAGCATTGAAGGTGACTTGATGTGTTATCATTTGTGGATGAGACATGTCCACCAGAAGAAAAAGGGGCTGAAGTCCTTTAGATTCTTGAGAAACTTGAAGGACAATCAGGGTCAACACCCAGACTCAACTCCATCAGTTCTGGAGAAAGGTACCATAGAGAAAAACCTACATGAGGAGGTTCAAAGGTCGTGTAAGATGACCTTTAAAAAAGTGAAACATTTTAGACACAGCTAATGGTTTTTGATATTATTTTTTTTTTTGGGGGGGCATTTAATTGACTGTTGTCTTATTCCTATTTCAGTCTAACATTATTACATTAGCTTTCATCTGAAGGATTAGATTTTGCGGGTTCTATTAATGGGACTCCATGCTATGTTATGATTCAATCCCAAAAGACTGAAAACACTGGAAATTTACCACACAGACTCCAGAATTCTTAACTGGGAAATAGACAATAGAGATTTAATTTGCATGTAACTAACATTATCACAAGACCCGCGTGTTTGGTGAAACAGGGTAGGTATTTAGTGGTGGAATCTATACTTGGTAGATTCACCACAATCACTACAGAGTTCCAGAGGTCCACAGGTAACAACTAATCCTACAGTCGCAGAAAAAATTATTAGACCATCAAAAGTCATCCAAAACAATGGCTATGCAATCAAGTACTAACTCCTGTGTGTATCATGTGACTGAAACGGACAGAAAAGAAAACATGGAATTCCTAAAAGCACTGTTTTTGTCAGTACAAGGACATAGATATTGATGGAAGAACTGAAGTGATTTTGGTTATTATTAAGAAAACATGGAAAATGGATAGATATCAGCTCTGAAATTAAACTATGAGCTATTTTTGTTGGTATCATCATATTTGTCCAAACAAATGCACCTTTAGTTATACCAGATATTAAAATGAACAAGAAATTGAAGAAAATAAGGGTGGTCTAATAATTTTTTCCACGCTTGTATAAGAATGGGGCCTAACATGGACAAACAACCATACACTGGATTATGTGCATGAGCAACTCCACACCTTCAATGCCCTTTCTTCAGCAGTCAGAAAGACGTCCTCACAAGATGAAACAAATACAGAGAATTGAAGACATTTGCCTTTTCTTATAATTCAACCGAAACCATATGTAAAGTGATGCACAGACTAAAGGCAGACCTCTGAGAAGCAGAGCAGAGTTGCTGTGTTTTTCACGGTGGTGTGCTTGCCTGGCCATGCACTAGTGAGCATGGGATTACCTGAGGGAATAACACCAACAGGATGTCTTCTGGCTCTGTTGATTGGTTGTGGTCTATACTGGAACAAGTAAAGAGATCTCGGCCCTCTTCTTCTTCCTCTTCGTCTTCTTTTTTTTGTGAATCATTGTTCCAGAGAGTAGCCAAGCATTAATGTATGCAATGACGAGGCATAGCAGCTCACTCGATTGTTTCTTCATCATCAGACTCCCTGATGAGGGTGGTAGTTTGGAAAAAGCGCAGTAATTGAATCACTTAGAGAAGAAAGTTGTAAACTTTCTTATTTATCACCTATTTGTGGGATAAATCTGTTTAACCGTTGTATGTGGAGGATTTAAGAACATTTTTTGCAAACTTCAGAGGTACACAATAAGATGCATCTGTTATAGTCTTTATGACCCCGCCCCCTGAAGGGAGGCGAGATATATTGTTTTGGTCGGTTTGTTTGTTTGTTTGTTTGTTTGTTAACACTCTAGCAGCAAAACTATTGGTTGAATTCATACCAAATTGAGTTTATAGATTGCCAGTGACCTAGAACTGATGTCATTACATTTTGGGAAAAGTAAGTCAAACACATTTTTTATGCATTTTTTAAAAAATCTTTCTTTTCCCCCATTTACTTATAATGGGCAAAATGTCACATGTCTGTAGTAGCAAAACTATTGGTTGAATTCATATCAAATTGACAGTTGATATGCTGACATCAGCACACGCATAGACATGACGTCAGCTGGATTGATGCCAAGATAAGCTACAATATGTGCGAGGGGCGGGGTTTGTTGTGCCTGGCACCACTTGTTCAGTGTGTGAGTTGTGTTTCTGCAGCTCAGTTTCCAGAATTAAATGTCACCATAGTATGTTTCTGTAAATCTGAACATCAGTATTATTAAACCAAAAATATGCCTCATAGCAACTATTGTCGATCAATGTGGCTCATGTGGCTTTTCAATGGACTGTAACCAAAATTCTTATTACATTTAGTATGTAATAATATAAACCTATAAGTAGGGTGAGGTTTAGGCATTGGTAGCATTTGTTAGAGACAGTAAATGTAATGGCATCATTTAATCGGTGGTGGACTGTCAGGGCCTGCAAGGCCTTCTCTGCTGGCCTAAAAAAATATCTGAATCACAGACTGATATTATATTTGGTCCATGAATATTTGTTAAATAATTCCAAATGGTCTGTTCACTTCCTTTCATAGCTTTTCCCCTGGTTGTGCTGCTTCCAGACTGTATTTTCATATTAAAGCATTTAACCAATCACATTTCAGACATCATTTGTTGCCAGGCAGGGTCTAAATCAAAGAAGTCTGTCTGGAGGCCTTCAATATCAGTTTCACTGGCCCTCTTGCAAAAAATATGTGTTGATGAAACTGTTGCTTCAACCAATCAGATTTTGAGTTGGCAACACTAAGGCCCTCTAGCAGGCGTACTGTGACGTCAATATATTCACGCCCATTGATTGGATCGTTAGAGTGTATGAAGCTAGCAAACTGCATCTGTAGCGAGCTGCACCAAAAGAAATATAGTTGGGATTGATTTAATAGTGGGTGACATGGTGGTGCAGTGGATAGCACTCGCGCCTCACAGTAAGAAGGTCCCGGGTTCGATTCCAACAGACGGTCAGACTTTTCTATGTGGAGTTTGCATGTTCTCCCCGTGTCTGCGTTGGTTCTCTCCAGGTACTCCGGTTTCCTCCCACCATCCAAAGACATGCACTGATAGGATAGTTGGTTACTCTGAATTGCCCGTGAGTGTTTGTTTATCTCTATATGTCAGCCCTGCGATGTACTGGTGACTCATCCAGCTCATCCAGGGTGTACCCTGCCTTTGCCCATAAGTGGCTGGGATAGGCTCCAGCGACCCCCATGACCCTAGTGAGGATAAAGCGGGTTCAGAAAATGGATGGATGATTTAATAGCTGTTTTGTCAACCCACAATGGCTGAAGGAGGAGAAGAAGTGGATTTGGTAGAAGATTTACTGTCAAAGCCATTTTCAAGATGGACTTTTCAAGAAAAGCTGGACATCGTTAAGAAAGGTCGGGCAATTCTGAAGCTCGCAAGCCTGTCACAACCAGGAAAAAGATTTGTCCGGTACTTTCAGTCCACTAACTACGAGTGATACAGATCTGTACGACAGAGGAATTAAACTCTTTTTGAGGAAAGAAAGGAGGATGGATTTAGTGTACAAAGAATCAGAATGTGTGGTGAGTAAAATGTTGCTATTTTCCTAAATAATATTGCAAGTTTATGAGGTTATTATTGATGCTTTATGTGTGTGGCAGCTGTAGCTGCAGTAGAAGGAGACTTGTGCACCCCGGGTTTGTTTATTCAGTAAAGTGGCCACATGAGTTATCTATCTGTGATGCAACAGCTCTTTATACTGTATTTTGCATAATAAGATGGGTTTTATAGCCATGAAATAGTTATTGAGGGGTGGATTGATTCAGAAGGAGCACTACTGAAGGCCTAAGTGTGAAATGCACAGCTCACCACTGCATTTAATACATAAAGATATGGAGAAAGAAAGTTCACAGTGATAAAAAAGACCCATTATATATTTACTAAACCATCACCTTTTGCAAACCGTAAGCAAATTGCTTTAGCTGCCTGAACATACAAATTTAAGGGGTTAATACCAAAGAAACTTGATCCAGATGTTGCATGACTTACCCTGTCTGAAAGTATACTCAAATTGAACACCATCCTTTCGTAATCTGAAACATTGACTTGGATTTTCTAATTGTCCTTATCCTGCTGTTCTGCTGATGTCTGCCATACAAGAAACTGTGTATGATCATGAGCACAAGTCAGGTTGACATGTATAAGACCTGTTTGGGGACACTCATTATTCTGTTTGTTATATTACTCGTCTTCTGAGCTGTTCATAAGTTAATAAACGTCTCCTTAGTTAAGTTAAAGACATAGTTATGTTAAAATATTACCTTAATGCTAATCTGCAAAGCTAGAGGCCTGTGTGTTTCAGTTATCAGTTCATTATTTGTCTGCTTTAATTTGTTATAGATGTTCAGCCTTGCATTAAAAGGGCGGCATTGAAGAAGAAACCTTAGTTGAGTAGCCAAGCAATGGCATCACAGTTGTTGAATTCACCAAAACTATGAGCTGAGAGGTGCTCCACCACTGTAATGAGCTCCAAGAAGGTTATAAATCACAAGCTCTCCTTCACATCATACATTTAGTTTATTAGAGGAGCTATATATTACCTCCCATAAATTCCTAATAGAATGTTTTCATTATTAACCTTTTAACATCCACTATTTTCATGGAGTCCTGACACTGGTTTAGGTTAGTAACTTTGACCACCTGTACATCTGTAATAGACTTCATTTGACTTTGGACCATATCTGTGGTTAACATGTGGCTGAAACTCAACTTAAAATATACCACTTTAACATGGCTCAAATGTAACCCAACCCCAAACTTAACCCTAAATTGGGTCGTCAGCGACCTGGGTGTTAAAAAGTTAAACCGCAAAAGACAATTACAATTGTTCAGATTTAATTATATCCTCTGTTTATTTTTTTTCTGTTCATAAATCCTAATCCCAATAGCAGCTGCTGCCCATGTTTTTCTAGGCCTCATTTTGACCTAAGGAGGAATCAAACCCCCCGAGAACAACACATTAGTTACATTAGCAGCGTAACCCACATCATTAGCAGTGACATTTTAAAGGGCTGAAGCAGCAGTCGCACTGTTTTGGCAACAGTGACGATGGCAGATGATTCATAGTCCAAGCAGATCGTGGTTATCAATCTTGCTGTTCACCTCTCCATCATGTTCCCTTGTTCTGTCTATGTGGGTGAAACAAACCTGAGCAGATATCACATGACACGGGGGGTAACGAGCCAGAACGCAGCCTCGGTCTTTCGACAGAAGGTGCCCACAATCTGCACATGTACTGCAACAGCTGACTGTCTTTTAGTATCAGTACTTTTGGGTTTGTTGCCTCGTGTTGTGTTTTATCTCTTTGCTTCCGGACTCAAGGATTTCACTGCATCCTAAGGGAATGTTTACTCTTTTGACTACAGTGAGGTAAAGACGAAGCAACTCTTGGAACCTTTCAAGGTAGTGACAGGGTCATTGTGTCTTTTGAAGATGATGGTTTTGTCCTGTCTTTGATTTAAAAGACTTAGAGCAACAAGACTAATACCCTAAGGGGCAAAGGGACAGCAGAGACTCAGAAGCACATGCTCTTTCTCCCTCCCCTTTTCCTTCTTTTCTAAGTTTCTCACAAATGCACACACTGATCCTTTCTGTATGAACACCAACGTCCACTCAGTCGCTTAAACCAGAGGTCAGCAGAGGTCAGGGCAGATATCATTAACTCAGAGGAAGAAAGACCCCTTTCAGAGAGAACTTTTCTCTTGTTTCTTTTTTTTTTTTTTTTTTTTAAATCTCAGCACCTCTGTCATTCTACATGTTCAGTGCCCAAAATATTTCTGTTAAATGGTAGAGATGAGATGGTTGTGAAACTCAGATACAGATGCCCACAGTCTGCAGTTGTTCTTGGAGCTCCAGCACCCACACCTTTACAATGTGACCAATGCAACTGGAAGATGAACACGTTACTTAAGTCCTTGTGGGATTTAACACAGAATTGCCACTTTGAGACAAGGTGCTTCAAAGAAGTAATGCTTTGTTTATTTCAAGGCCTTTTCTGTGCACAGATAAGAGCTCACACAGCAATCAAGGACAGTCGGGGTGTGAGGAGAGAACTCTGCCGACCATCCAAAAGAAAGACACTTTTATATCCAAAAGTTTCTCTGTCAGGAGCGTTAATAATTGCATTCATTTATGTTTATATTAAGTCTTTTGATTGGGACTGAGAGGAGAGAGCTGCAGAAGGAAAGGGTGTGTTCTGAAACTCAAACTACTTGGTCAGACTAGGAAGAATAAGATTGGGGAAAGGGATAATGTAAGAAAAAGAGAGACAAACAGTGAATACACACAAAAAAATTCACCACAAAACTGCACACAAACCCTGGTCTCCTGTTTGCAAATCCAAATCCACAAATTTTGGCATTCTGCCATAACCACCACGAGCACCTCCCACTCAGGGTTTTGCTATTTAATGCCATTACCTGGCTCAGGTTGACACATTCTGATGTGTATGGATTTACACTGACTTCTTTCCACATTCCACATGTAGATACACTGCATGTGGAATGTTGATGCTATAGGGATATGTGCCAAGGGGTCATGAGCAAGAAGCAGAATGTGGTGTTTTAGGAGTGAGAACTATTTCATTATGTATGTGTACATGCATTATTTGTTGTTTGTCTTCTTTGGTGCAGTCTTCATCACTGGTGTGAGTCTGCCTGCTTGCTTTCCCTGAAGCCGTTTAAGATTGAACTCCAGGCTTTTCTGTCTTGGGCAGCTAGACAGGCCGTGTAGATGTCACAGCCTTCTCCCAGGAGTTGTTGGACATCCTTTCCGAGGGTCTGTATGATGTTGATATGAGGCCCACCTACACCATGATGGCCGTGGGTGGTAGTAATTTCAATAGAAGCCTTGGAAAACAGGATAAGTCCATCCGTGCAACATGACCAAGAAAGTGCATCCGGCTAAGAAACAGTCTTGTGCAGAGCTGAGGGCAGTCAGTCTGGAACCTTATTTCCTTGTTTGAAACACTGTCTTGCCGTGTCACTGTCAGAATTCTCCAAAGACAGGCACATTGGAAAATCTTTCCAAACACTAAAATTGTTGTTCTTTCAGGGCCCAGGTGGAGGAGCCGTACAATGGTACTGATAGCACACCACATTTAAGGATCTTGATCTTTGGGCCAAGTGTGATTCTCAAATTCTTCCAGATGTTGTTTAAAGCGTTAAATGCCCCAGAGACCTGGCCAATTCTCATGTTGATTTCTTTGTTCTTTTTACACGCACTCTAATATTCACTATTAGTCAGTATGTGAGAGGCATCATGTAAAAAACACATTCCATTTGGCTTTTCTGCAGTATTTGGAGTATTTTCTTTTTAAGAAATCTGCTGATATTGTTCTGGTTTTATGGGGATTCTTTGGACATTTGTAAAGCACATTCAGAATAGAAGTCTTATTTGTGGGTTTTACTGCAGGTTGTAACACACAGACTATGTTTACAGTCAGGTGGACTAAAACCAAGCTCATCTCTGGTGACAGTGGACCCTCTGAAGGAAAGTCCACGTATCTGGTCGGGTTTAGAAACACACCCACTTTATAACATTATGAAAGATGATATCAGTAAGTTTTTGATTCTGACCTTTTTTAAGGTTTTAATGTGTTCAAAGTGGAACGTCTGCACCCATCAAAAACCACCCAACTTTAATCCTAACATACACACACACGCACACACACACACACACACACACACACACACACACACACACACACACA
>JAPQRP010000003.1:6491443-6503256 GCA_037367295.1 Apogon hyalosoma
CAATACCAGCTGTTTAGTCAAAAGTGGGGTTAACCTAATGCTAATGCTAACTGGTAAACAGTCTGACGCTAAACCTAAATCAGAGAACTGGATGTATTCGTGTTGTCGCCGTGAGCGGAACACTGATTTATTGTTTATGTATTGTGAGTTTCACCTGAAATGGACCAGACAGACTCACCTCTTCTATCTGAACCAGGCTCGTTTGTGCCCTGGTCCATGGTCCTGCCCTTTACAACGGCCCAGGTCAGATATTTGACATGTCACATCATACTGGAAGGAATCTGTCATCATGTATTCTGTTATTCATTTTTGCATTTTTATTACTTTTCATGTAGGAAAGTGAAAAAGGGAGCAGGACCATGGAGTTCCAGACTGGCTGTCCTGGACCAGCTGGTCCAGACACTGGTCCAGAACCAGCTGGTCCTGACACTGGTCCAGAAGCCTGAACTTTTCGCAGATGTTTATTTCTCTTTTAATCTCAAGGGACTTTGTTTTTTTGCACCTTTTTGTTTTGTTTCAATTTTTAATTAAAAAAAAATGCTAACCTAATATTGTCTGTTCATTTATAAGGCTTTAACATATAAGTAGAATATAAGCACTGTTATAAGTAACATGCAGTCGAATTAAATGCAGGCATTTGAGTAAATCTGTATAATTTAAAGGTGCCGTATGTAGGACTGTGGCCAAAATTGCTACTGCAATCACATCCAAAATACTGGAGACATGGTATCCCCTCCGCCTCCCCACAGACCAGGGGTTGCCAGATCCAGTATGAGCATCTACTACAAGGAGATACCAGGGCAAACAACAAGTCCAACACCGGGATTTATACTGGGGCCATCTCTTCATCTGGTCCCAGACCAGGAGAAGAAATCACCTAGTCCCGGACCACGGCTCGGCGGTCTCCTCTCCCGGTCTGGCGGTGCACTCCTCAGCCCTCGGGAGACCACAGGAGAGCCGGCGTCGGTCTTCAAATTCTTCTCCACTTTTAGCCGTCTCCATGTTCCAAAAGCATCTCCTATACATATCCTTGTTTTATTTCTCACTTTGTCATGACGTATTTGGGAATAAGAGACTTTTTAGGTTTAGTAATGTTGTAGGTTTAGAAGTTTCACTTTAGTCAAAAACAGAAGACTGAAACCAGAGCTGTTCTCTGTGGGACTGTCTGAGCTGTTCACTGGACTGTCTGGTTCCAAACCATCTTTGGCATGGGTGTGGATGCTAGAATAATGCTGGCACTGTGATTTACTTAACCAAAACATAAAGAAAAAAAAACAGAATTATGGAAAAGTCAGTAAACATCACCGCTAGAGCCAGGCTACAACCACCGTTAGCTGTGACAGCACCACAGCTAGCTGGACGACGATCATAACTAGCCGAGCGACAATCATAGATAGTCTGGACAGCACCACGGCTAGCTGGGCTACAATTATAGCTAGCCAGGATACCACCACAGCTGGGTGAGGTGCAAACACAGGGAACTATGGAGAAAGTGCTGCCATGCAAGTAAATAGGATCCTTTCAATATTTTTCTTGCTCTTAAATTTCAATACTGTATTCAAATCCTTGGACTTGTACAGAGCCTTTCCACTCTTTGCTAGCTAGCTTCATGGCTAGCTTCATGTGGCTACTTTGCTGAGTAAAATGCTGACTTAAAGACTCAGCAAAAAGACTAACTATGCAATATATATTCTAGCCTACACTGCAGTAAGCCTCTTCACTTACCAAAAGGAGAGGAGCCCTGAATTATGGAAATAACTTCAGTGGTTGAGTAGATTTTCTTATTATATTTGTACAAACAAATGTACCTTTAGTTATGCCAGGCATTAAAATGAACAAGAAATTGAAGAAAACAAGGGGTGGGATTATAATTTTTTCTGTGACTACGTGTTCAGCGTCTCCTCCAAATTCTTCACATTATAAAGGAGTGAAGCTTTGAATCAAATCACAGTAATGGTATTAAATCATCCATTTGACAATGCACATGCTGTTTACTGCTATCCCCGGTTCTCATAACAGGTCTCATAAATTGCCAGAGTTCCAGCGAACACCATCCCATGTTTGGTTTGGGATATTTTATATGTTTGACCATATCTCTGAGAACCTTCTAATAAGTTCAAGCTGCACAGACAGAAAAGCCCTGATGGCATTCCTCACACCTTTTCCTCATCGGTCCATCACCTTGACCAGACTGAAATGAAGGGAAAAGGTCTCTCCAAATCATTCACAGCTGACTAGTTGTGTCGATTACTTGCTCACTTGTGTGGATGTATGTGTGTATTCATGAAAATCCACCACCTGTGACTTATTAAGGCAGGAGCTTGTGGAGTAATTGTTTTTTTTTCTCTGCTGTGGTGATTTTGCTTCAGGTTGGACTTCTCAGATCTGTCTACCTCACACAAGACATACACTCTTCGCACACATCTTACACCCCCTTCCACACACACCTCCTATAACTAACTGCTCCCATCTCACAAATAGAGACACACACACACACACACACACCCACACGCGCACACACACCTATACACACACACACACACACACACACACACACACCCTGACCCAACCTTTCCTCCCTCAAACACAGATAGTGTAAAACAGGGGGTGAGCGAGACAGATCCCAGGCCTCGACACAAACCAGTACCAGGATGAATCAGGGAGCATCCCCTGCATACTTGCCCCCTGACTCACCCATAAAACCCTGATGAGCTCATCCGGCTCCCCCTGCCCCATCTCCCACGCACCCACTCAGAATCATTTGTCTCACCTTTAACCATTTTGTTTCTTTGCCATCTTCAATAGTCTGTTTTTTTAACGTAGTTTTGTAGATTTTGCTTATAATTACATATTACAGATTTTTTGGATTATTTCATCAATTTCTACTTTTGTTAGGTTCAGGTGACTTGATTTATCTCTGCAGGTAGACTTGGTTTATGGTTAAGAAAAGGCATTCATCTTGATGCACATTTTATAAACGGCACCAACTGCAGAAAATAAGTAAACACAACAGAAAAAGACAGTAATACACAATACAGTTAAACAGTCCTCCAACAACATCAGTACTTCAGTACAGAAAAAAAACCAGTGCAACTGAATAAATACATTCAAAGCCGCTTTCTGAGAATTATTCATATGAGTTATTCATTTCAGTTTTACATCATGGGACTATAAACCTCAGTCTGGATGGAAAATACTGCGTTTCACTGTGCAAATGGTGGGAGAGGCCAGTTAAAATGGTCTAGTGCTGACTTTCCCAAGTGTACGAACCATTAATGGATCATGCAGCTGTTTTTATTGGTCACTAACTGGCAAAACATGTAGCACTAGTATGATATGTGAATTTAATATGTGAATGTTGACTTCATCAAAGCCTTGTGAAAATGAGCAGAGACTCAGTTGTAAAAGAAAATAATGAAAAAGTTTCAACAAGATCAAATACATCAGATAAGACTTTATTTATCCCACCATGGAGGAATTTCACAGTTAACAGCAGCAACATACAACAAGCAAGTGCAGAGAGAAAAACCACAAATGAGTGAAAAATGAAAAATATGAAGAGAAAAATAAGAAATTTGCTATTTATATAAATTTTTATATTGAGTTGCAGCAGCTTTCTTCAACAAGACAAAGATGACATTAAAAAAAAAAAAAACCCACTGGATGAAAACAACACTGAATGACATAAAAAAAAAGGCCCAAGATGAAAATGAAGTAAAAGATAAAAGTTGCAAAAAAAAAAAAAAAAAGTGAAAAATACGTGATAGAAAAACAATCTGTGAAAGTCACAAGATGAAAACAATGTGGAAAATTTGGTCTTTCCTAAGCAGTAGTTTAATGACCCAAAAATCAGTATTTGTATTTGTGTATTTGTTGGTCCATGATGGCGTGGTCCTGCCTCACTAATATTACTATTAAAAGTGACTGATGCAAATAACATCATTCTATCAGTAACTGATCTTCTAACATTCACACAAAGTGCATTTATTCAACTGTTACTTCATTTACAATCAAAATTAACTAATGGTGGCTAATGACAATCACTATTCTACTTCCTTCTTCCTGTTTATATGAAGTTGTGCATAACCCAATTAAAAGTAGTGTCTTTCCATAGTTTTCCGGTCGTAACAGACGTTCCACTGTGAGCTTTTTGACATTTGCTCACATCCATAAACATGCTGATATCCTCTCATAATGTTTAATAGTAGGTGTTTCATGTTCTGACCAGAAATGTGGATTTTTCCAGGAAGATCCATCGCTACCAGAGAGGATCTTAATATATTCTCCAACTGATCATAAACAGGGGCCATGGGTCGTAACATGCAATTAAATGTGCAAATGACATTCATTTCCCTAAAGTCCTTTACACATAACTAAATAATCCTCATAAAGGTCTCAGTCAGGATTTGATGTTCATATGACATTTATCACATTGAGAATATATTCAAACTGAGGTAATAGTGACATAACAGAGTCCATGTGAACAAACTCATGCTCAGAAAAGATGGCAAATCATGACATAAATTTTGGCTGCGGAGGAGACAGCATTTCTAATTTGGATACTGGTCTAGTTCAGTGGTCATCAGGGATGTAGGTTTAAACAGGACTCACTATTCAGTCTGTTATTTAAGGAAGAGGTGGCAAAGCGTGATACCAAACAGGCAGGTAGAATGGATTCTTCTGTCCAGATGTATTTATGTTAGAAATGATATTAACATGCATACTGCTAAATATTAACAAGGCATATGGAAGAATGTCTAAATCAGCAGGCACTCCTAATTTGCTAGCTTTGTTTTATAATTCTGTAAAACTAATAGCATGCATTGTGATACATACAGTTACAAGCATTTTGTCTAAATACTCAACTCTTGTGTCATGTGTGGTAAATGCACAGTGTTAAACAGAACTTTTCATAGGTTGAGGTTTTGTAGAGAACATCTACTATATTATCTGTTCTAGTACAGGAGGTATTTAAAGCTGTCTGTTGACAAACATCATTTTGTCGGTTTCACTGGTTAAGTTGGTGAATATGAAAAAGTGCAATAGAAACAAGCAAATCAGGGAGACTAGCTGACTCAAGGATACAGTGACTCACTACTCCCTCTAGTGGTTCCAGTGACCGTCCAGTCCATGACAATACACATCCTTGCAACACAATACATCTTTGACATAGCTTTTCCTAATAATAATTTGAGATGTTTTAACTCCTTTAATGCAGAGCTCCATGCTTGTTAGCCACATATCTTGCAGAATGGAGACATAAACTGACAGCAATCCATCCACATTATGGTGAAATCAGGTCTTAATCAGTTTACACAGTTAGGATTCCAATTCCTTGACCCTCTTTGCTCTGTTTGATGGCAACTGGTGATTCTAGCAACAGTTTGTCATTTTATTTCAGTTTCAATTTTCCTGGCATTTTAGAGGCTCAGTGTTATTAACATGAATTACAATGTACATTTTCAGAAAATGTGGACTAGACCAGTGATTCTCAGCTGGTGGGTCGTGAGCCAAAAGTGGGTTGCAAACCCGTTTTCAGTGGGTCATGGACCTTTACCTGGACAAAAAATTATTTTAAGAAACTAATCCTGTGCTTTATTTTTTATGGAGCTAAGCGCCGTCCATTCACACTCCCCAACAGTTGGTGGCGGAAATGCACTGTAATGATAATGAACACCTGACATTTCACAGCATAAAAGAAGACCCAAAAGTTTCTATTCAAATCATGGTGAAGCTAAGTTACGACAATGACTACATTAGATATGATTCTACTGACGTTGAGGACAAAAACCTCAGTGTGTTCAATGCTTGAATAAATAACTGAATGCAGTTGTAATTTTTAACTGAGTACACGTTTTAGTTTTGGTCAAAATGTGCCTAATTAAGTGTTAAAGGAATTATATTTTGCTTTTTAAAATGGGATTATGCATTTTAAACATTTCCCTGTGGTCGACATAAACTGTAAATGCTCTGCTTGGGTCTGAATTCTTCATTCATTCAACTCCACAGATCCATCTTCAACCCTTTGTCTGAGTGATGACACCAGAAAGGTGGTTTTGAGCGCTGGCCCTTTAAATGCACATGACCCCACCCCCTTCCAGGTTGCTGACTGTGTGCTCTGTCCCATTCAGCCACTTGTGTTCATTAATACACCTGAACATTTTAGTTTATCAACTCAAAGTTTTGAAAAATATTTTCAGTATGGACTACAACTGCTGCTGCTGACAAACAATGATGTCGTACTCAGAGAAATGTTCGTCGGAAGTGTTGACCTTATGTGTGTAAATGTCATGACATAACTAGTTATGGACATAACAAATTAAGCTGGAATTAAAAGGGATTGTAGAAATCCACTCGATGTCTGCCAAAATGAAAATAAAGATAGCTTTGCAGCACCTGGAGGGTTCAAATTCAAACTTTTGGAACTATTAGGGTTCAAATACACAAATAAATGAACCAAAGACTAATAAAACTGGGTTTAGCAAAATATGACCCCTTTAAAAGGAATATTTCCCTCTTTAGCATCACCACCTGCTGGTCCGTTTGGTTTATCATTAAACTTTTCTGAGTTTTCATACTGTGATATTCTGTGTTATCTCGGGTTCAAAACACACCATCTTTTCATTAAATAAATTTGAGAAGTTTAACTTTTATCAGTTTTTGTCGCAGCTTGTCATTGAGAGGTGACAGTGGGTCCTGAAGCCAGACCAGTTGAGAACCACTGGACTAGATGCTCAAATGTTGGTATTCACAGCTACAGGTCACCTTGAATATAACATTCTGTTAACTGAACTTTTGTCTTAGGTCAGATTATATTAAAACAGAAAGTCTAATCCACATTCATAAGTGTTTGCTGCATTATTTACCTTCAACATGACCTGTTGTTGAGGCACTGACAGTGTAGAGAAAAATAAAAAAGGCTTGGTTGTCTATGTTAACTCAGATTTGCAGAGGAACACATTGCTGTGATAACATAATTTGAGTACCAAGCACAGATAAATAGGATTCCTGTGGCGCTCCATTGGTTTCTTTGCAGAGCTATGATCCAATTCATCGTCCGCCCATAGCCATTGTGCTGTTGAGGCATCAGCTGAATATAAAAAAAACATTCTCTGAATGAGTTGCTTCTAGCATTTTATTTGCTTTAGCTAAATGTTAACCATAGCCTCTTTGTTAAAAAAAATACAAGTGCAAGCTAGAGAGGCAAAGATAGAAACAGAACATGAATCTAATTTTACCCAGTTGCAGCTCAGTGTAATTTTAAACTGGAGCCGTATGCTGTCCTCTGCTGCAAATTTTCCCTGGTGCAATTGATGGCCTATTCATCTCATTTAATGTTGTTAGTCTGAAAGGCAGAATTGCATTTGTGAAAAGGAATGGATTATGGCGTATTCACACATGTTACACAGACACAAAGAGCACTTAAAGAGACCCCTGGAACTGCAGCTGAAGGAAAAGGCAAAGCGATTCCACCCACCGTTCCCATTAGGTCCCTAAGACCCTCATCTGAGAGTTGGAAACCTAGATTACCTCTTACAAATCAGTTTAATCTGCACTTACTCATACTCAAAGTATGGTACATGTGTGTCAGATTTAGCACAGAGACAGTGAATGTGGTATGGTAGTGAGGGAACATTTTAAAAAGACATCTCAGTAGCTTATAGACTATTACTTGGTACAGTGAAAATTGTAGTACTGCACCCAGATCCCATTAAGAAGCATGATCGTTGGTTTAGTAAATTATACCACTTATGTTCACACATACACATTTCTCAGTCTCTGTATTAGGATCCAATCTGTGTATGTGAAGTATGTACAGCAGGAAAAACAAAGGTTTCAGGGAAAAAATAGCTTCTATAAACCAAAGTCAGTATTTAGTGTGACCTCCCTTTGAACTTATCATGTCTTTAATCTTTTTGTTCAGACAATATCAGGTTTATTGCATTAAATTTCTGATGCTTTCTGCCAGGTTTCATTCAACACATGTCAGACATTTCTATAATTGTTTGTGCTGCTTCATGTCATGTGGTCAGAGGTCACATTAAATTGTGACTTTAACCTTTACAACACATTTAGTTCAGTTTTTGTGTGTGTTTTAAGGCTCTGCGTGTATTTCCTGTATTTTCATGTTGTGCCTGAAGAAAAAAGAACGAGTAATAAATAAAAATGCTCATTACAACCCTGCAAAAACAACAACCTAGAGGTGGCCCATGACTATTTATTAGACAGCACATGTATATGTAACATACATGTAAGTGTTTCATCAACATCCTCAGCAATGGCCGGAATAACAGTAAAGCACATTTTGTTTATGAGGAAATAAGAAAAAATACTGCATTTGTTCAGATTTTGTAGAGACTGTAGTTTAGTTATTCTCATGAAATTCGTGCCGAGAAAATGTACCAATACTTTGTGCCTATTTCAAAATAAAATGATGTTTACATTGTGGATTATAACGTACCAATCAGATCAATATTAAATCAGACACAGGAGTCATCTTTCTGAGGCCTCGTCCTCTCAGACCATTTGAATTACAATATGCTGAAAGGGAATTATGGAATTTGGGCCAGTGACGCTGAAAAAACTATTAAGCACTGCAGCTTTAAAGTAATCAGAATTAATAGTAAATGAACTCATCTGACCTGGGCATTTTACATTTTGGTTGGAACAAGGAGGGAGGTCTGCTGGTGTAAAGCATCCCATAATCCCACTCTGTCCATTGACAACTCAGTGCTTTCAGACAGACACAGTTCTGGTTCTGTTCTGGAATCTCAGAACCTTGGTGCTACCTGACGAACCAACCCAAGTTCACACCGATTTTAAAAAGTAGGACCAAAGTGGGAGGACGTTACTGTGCGTTTATCCATTGTCTTCATAACCTACAATATGGCACACCCACTGATGATGTCACAGTTTAGAAAGAAGAACTTTTTTTTTTTTTTTTTTCTGTTACAGCTGAGAACCACCTGGAACCAGAACCAGCACGGCACCCTTTTGGTGTGAAGAGTGAGTCACATGTGGAGACAAATTGAAGTTGACAAATGAGAATGTTTCAGAGTTGGAGGCTACAGTGAGTCTCATGTGCTGCTGCCTTTTCTAGATGTGTCAATATGTTTTTTGGTTTTTTTTTCCTTTTTTTCCACCTATTTGTTGTTTTTATAGGAGCCAAATTGCATGCCCACTATTGCACATGTTGTTATGCATATTAACCACACACATACACTCAAACACTGTGTGGGTAACAGTAAGTACACCTTCTCTCACAGGTGTCCTTGCCATGTGATAGTGTTTAAACATCTTTTTGTGTGCTCTATGTGTGTGTGTGTGTGTTGGGCTCTGCACACATTGCCAAATATAATTACGACTTCCCAGGGCCACTTCCCACTGTCTGGGCTGGCTCTCCCAGCAGGGGTAGATTGGGAGAAAATAAGGGCTTATTCACTGGACTATAAAAAGAGCTGTAAACAATCCCACATTGTAGCTACTGAAAGGAAACAAAAGCTGGCAGCGTGAAGGAGACACTCGGCTGCACTGGCTGGCTGACTGGCTGCTTGGCTCTGAGGTCGGCTACTTGACTGACTATCTGGTTAGTCCGGTCGTTGGGAAGCTGCCGTACAGTTTGGCAGTCCACTGTTTCTCTACATGCCTCTGGGTAGTTCTGCCAGGACCTGAGGCACTCTGTGGAGGAGAAGGAGGAGGAAGAGGTGGAAAGGTGCAATGTTGGAAGGGTACAAAGACACTCAAACGAAGGCTGCATGTTTGGCTTTTCTTTGACCAGTTTCACCACAGTGACACTGCTGGCAGATTCCACTGTTCTCTGTCAAACTTATAATCATTTCTGTTTTGCTCTTTAAATTACTTCCCATTGAATTAGTAGGATTGTGCTGTTTTGCTGCATTTGTCTGACAATGAGCAGCAGGTAAAAGTAAAGACAAAACTGCATAAAGGTAAAAAAAAAAAAAAAACACAGATAAAAGACCATGATGCCTATACAGCTTAACCCATAAAGACCCAGTGCTACTTTTGTGGTACTTCCCAAATTAGTTTTTTCTCTATGTTTAACATTTCTAAAATCATAAGTCACCATTTATGATGAAATAATCCTTTGTATTTTGCATTTTTTCTGTGAAAATCATGCATTTTCCGATATCTAATTTACTGATCATATAGATGTTCATAAAAGCTCAGATTAAACTTGAGGGTTATTATACCAACAAACAGAGAAAACTGAGGAAAAAGTGACTTTTTCAGGAAATAACATTAAACAAGTGTCTACAGTGGCTGTTATTTATCAAACTTCATGGGTTTTACTGGTGAATCAATGTTGTAAAAGTTTCCACCTTCACTATGGAGCTTCTGAACTTCGAAATGGGTCATATCTGATGACCATAAAAAGATGACCAACTCTATTTTACACCAATTTTCTACATGTATTGATATGATTAGTGGATTAACAGGTATACATTTTAGATCAGTAGATGGTTTTGGTCACTAGTGGATGTTTGGGTCTTTATGGGTTAATATTAGTAAAGGTCTAAAATGTAGAGTGATTGCCATAATTAAAAAGCCTTCATTAAATCGTCGATAAGGATATTATTATATGACACATTTTACTCCAGAAAGTCTACATGAAGACGTTAAACAACAGTGAGAATGTGCTCAGTTTAAAATGAAACACACTGTGAAGTCACCACCTGTGAGGCTGAAAGGTGAAAACAAATCAGATTTATCAAAATTTGCAGTAAACTGAATGTCCACTGGGGGGCTGGCTCCATAAAGGAGTCAATCCTCATAGACGCCATTGTAAAAATGACCAACTTTGCAGTAGATATAAATATGTTTACTGCCTGGCAAAGAAACAGTTTTGTTCTCTGAAGTTCATTTTGTCCTCCATCCATGAATCTATGTTATAAAAGACAAGTGACCTGTGTGTGCATGTGTGTATGCGTATCAGCTTTATAACTGAAAAACTGGACTAGCCTGTGCCTTTTGGAGTACTTATGTATTTTGGGTCAAGGATCAGACAATCCAAAACTGTGTATCGATACAAGCAATACTTTTGGACTTATTAGTTTTTAAAATTACAATGGGTTTACAGGCGGCCGAGTCCGTCCACAGCCGCAAAACGGAAGGGGGGGGGGGCTGGATCAATGGAAACACAATGGAAACAGCATGGGTTTACATTTATTTCTATATAGTAAACATTAAGCATATACTTATATGCAGGACAGAATTGAAGTTCTGATCACCTGCCATTCAGCAGCCTGGGCTGCAGTGGATTAATATGCCTGTATGGCTGCATCAGTATGCATGCACAGTATGAATGGAGCATTTATATAATGGCTTGTAACCACGTCCAGCATGTAATAATTACGCCAAAGGCATTTGCCTTGTAATGGCACATAATTTCCCCCATCAAGATTCCTCTCAGAGGTGTCCTATTCTGTCGCATATTGATTCAGCTGTAATGAGAGTCTGAGCAGCAAGAAGTTTCACAAAGGTTACAGGCAGCGTTGAATGCTACTGTGCATCAGTAATGATTTAGAAACCAAACGTCTGCCTTGGCATTGTATGGTTTGTTAACATTACTTACCCACTATTTTTAATTAGTTTGTCAATGTTACTTCAGTCAGAACTGCTTTTGTTAAAATGTAAAGTATTTGAGCTCCATAAGATATATTTGGTGCTATGGCTCTGTTCTGCTCTGGAAATTATCTGCCCTTCCACCTGTGCCACCCACACACACACACACACACGCACACGCACACACACACACACACACACACGCACACGCACACACACACACACACACA
>JAPQRP010000003.1:6513125-6524650 GCA_037367295.1 Apogon hyalosoma
CTCCAAAAAGAGTGGTGATAAGTACTCAGTTACTATTGTTGACAGATAAGAAACTACATGTAGGCTCCAAAATGGCACCATGACCTTTGACCTGGAGCGACCTTGAAAAGTCAAACCCATAGTCTCATGTTTTGAGAGGGAGATATCCATTAAGAGCTAAAACGTTTTTTATTATTTCAGTATTCATTGTCAGCCTTGTAATTCCAAGCTGGACTGACTGTACATATCCTGACCAAGGAAAATCAAATTCTCAATTTGTGCAGTAATCTACACCTGGATTTTCTTCCTCCATCCATAATAATATATTTTATGTAGATTAAATGTTGTCTAAAATTAACATTTATTGCAAACTATTACATGATCAAAAACAGAAATCAGAAATTTGTGATGTTGAAATGGGATCATGGGGTAAAAAAGGTAGGGAACCACTGATATAATACATCTTAAAATGACACTTTTCTTCAAACCTGAATTGAAATGAGCCAATGTGTAACTTTTTTAGATGTATCCACACATATAAGAGCTGTTGTTTATCTGAATGACCTTCTACAAATACGTCATTATATTTAACCTTATAGCATCCTCTCTTATTAAGGAACCTTGATATGCGTATTAGACTTCATTTGAAAGGGAACATCTTCCATTTTCTGTATTTAATGTGGCTGAGGAATCATCAGATCAAACATGGCAGAAATGTAACCCTAACCCTAAAACAGCCTCCAGTTTTCTTAGCTGTTTCCATCTAAAACCTCATATTAAAGTTAATATAAAAGCAATTATACGGTTTTCATGTTTTGTGATGTCTGGAATTCCTCCTCCAAGAAATTCTGAGCATCAAGCTCTTGTATTCGGGTAAATTCCTGTATGTCTGTTTGTGTCTTTTCTGTAAGAATGAGATTCTTAAACTTTTTTCAGCTTCAGACCCAAATGTTATGTCTCATGTCTTCCTGATACTCAGATTTACCAAAATGCTTAATAAAGCTCTGAGAAAAATACCACAAACCATGGATACCAAATATACAGTATAGGGGATGATGGTTTGGTTAATGCAATCATACATTTCTCACTAGATCATGATTAACTGTCTGAAATGAACAGATTTTATTTCATGCTGTGGACTATTTATGCTTATACTTTATTTTAATCTGTTTTCATGACCTTAAGGTAAAAAACATGATTCAGAAAAAGGAATCTTTAATAAAACCATAAGCTATACAGTTTGTGTGCAACATCAATTAAGAGCAGTAACAAAAAATAACACTTGTGATGGGGTAAATACTGTATGTTACTTGTAAAAAAAAAAAAAGTACAAATCATTATGTGAAATAAAGCACTCTTAACTGCAACACATATATTACAGCATTCATGCAGACTGCGTATAATTGAGAAAGAAAAATCTCCAGAGTACTGCACACTTATCTTGATTTAGATATATTTCAGGATTTTCAGAAGGCAGATACTCAGTTGGATTAATTCAATGTATTGTCCCGTCCTAATTTGATCCATAAATGGCCTGGTAGATGAATAAAAACACATCCCCCTGGTATTTATAACTGGTATTTAATGGTTAAAATAAAAATGATCCTGTTTATTTCAAGTTTATTAATGGGGCTTGCTCCCATCTCCTCCAGAATTAGCTATACTGTATGCATTGCTTTTGTTGTTTACCTTGAAAGCTCTGTCCTCTATAGGGATAACTCAGCCCACTGTGAACTTAATTCACAGCATCATAATATTAATACACATTTGTAATGAAAATCTGCATCCTGCCTGTGTGTATGAATGTGTACGTGCAGCGGTGTCCGTATTAATTTTTTTCCTGTGCATTGCTGGGGATACGGGTGAGAGAGTGAGGTGGGTGTTTGTGTGAGCGATAATGTATAAACGACTGGCAACATGCATTAAGAGAGAGAAGTGTGGTGTGAATAATAATTGTGTGTGTTTTTGTGTGTGTGTTGGTGAATGTGCGTGCGAGGGGAGTCATCATGTAGTGTTAATGAGACCGCACGCTTGCTTGTGTTTGTGTGTGTGTTTGTGTGTATCTGCGTGTACACACATCTCATCTGCATGGCGCCATGCCCCATCGCTTCCATTGGGGTGTGTGAGAACAAAGACTTTCCATTTCCAGCGCTGCTGTGCCTGCAGGGAAAAGCCTGATCATAATTAGCTGAATGATGAGCCTCCACCATGCACTGCACAGCAGGCCTGTGGCTGCCTCTCTGCACAACCCCTCTCCTTCCCTCTCAGTCTTCTCTCCATTTTCTCTGCTACTTCTTCTTCTTCTTCTTCTTCTTCTTCTTCGTCTTCTCTTCTATTTCTGGCATTTTCCTTCTATTCATTATGTCTAGTGTATCACCATCCATCTTCTCACCCTGCCTCTCTCCTCTCTTCTCTGCTTTTATCATTCCTTCTCTTTATTTAATTCCTTGGATCTGACTCACTCCATTTTTCCTCTGTGCACTTCTTTATTCTTTTTTTCCCCCTCTGTGTCTGACACGCACTCCTTTTCATGTCCTCTCTTTCCTCTGAAGCTGAGTAACTAGAGATGGGACAAGAATGACTTTAAACTGTCTTGCACAGGATCAGACCCAGACATGGATTTGCATTCTCAAAAAGAAAAAGACATATGTAACGGTGCTTAAAAAGATCTTTTTGATCATTCTCAGTATCAGCAATTAATTACGGTATATTCCAGAGATCAGATTTCGATGTTATTAGTGATAATGCAGCCAATCTTTGCATTTTGTTGTGTTCTCATGGTGATGCATATCATTTCAGACACATTCTTTTTTAATCTTCCGATGCTGGGAACTATTGTCTGCTGTTTCTAAAACTGGTGTGGTGCTGTAATTACAGTTGACATTTATGATCATGTAATTTTACACTACATAGTCACATCGGTTGTTTATTCTGTTACTTCACATGGTTCTGGAAAGGATGACATTATATGTGTGTTAAAAGCTTTAAATTTGGATGTACTGCACATTGAAGCACTTTGCATCTTTACATTAATGACAATAAATACTGTGTCCTCCAATGCATGAGTTAAAAGTTCTTGTATTTTTCACTGCCTATAAAATCAGTAAAACACCCCAACATAGAATTATATATAAGGAGGCAAATTGCAAAAACAATTCTTTGAAATCATACCCTCATAAAGAGATAAGGCATTTTCAATTAGTTTTTTCCACACTTTCACTGATGTTATCAGTTAATTTAGTCTCACAGTATTTCTCATAACATAATGTTTCTGTGTGTCGATGAGTCACACAGGCCTCCATTTTTCCTGCTCACCTCCAGGGTGAGTGTTTGCAATGTTTGTTGACTGTATCATGACTTAGGGATCAGCTGCGTTTCATTATGTTGGGGATTATTAATGACATCTGTTCTGAACAAAACAGCGCAGCCCTTCTTCCGTCATACAGCGCACTCAGAGGCAATAACGGTTCTGCTAGCTAGCAGATGAAAGAGATTCTGTAAAATGATCTAAGTTGTGTGAGACTTAAATAGAAATGGCTGCATCTGCTGAGCATCTGTATGTAGGAGGTAGAAATTATAGCTCCTGATACTGATATAATGTGAGTGTAGGGTCCATGTTTTACGGTTATAGTCACCATTGTGAGTGTAACACTGATAAATACTGATCATTTACATTAATGTAAATTGTCATGTGTGATCTTGATGCATTAATCATATACTGAACTTCACTAAATATGAGTTGACAGTGTAGCTGTATAACACCACCCGAATGACAGGATGGTGCTACTCATGTGGACACAATCTGTTTACATAGTCACATATGGACACTCTGCTCCCTTCAGGGGATAAACTACAGGTCCCCCCCTGTGTGAATTTGTTAGTGTTAGGTCAGATCATGAAAGTGGGACGTTGTGGTTTTTTATACCTTTTGAGTTTGAAGCAGGATGTGTTAGAAAAGCTACTACAGTGGTCACTGGCTTGTGGCAACCAAGTGTTCATAGGCTTTCTGATCCTTTGACGTCAGCTCTTCCTATCACTGTGAAGCGGAATTCACCAAATGGTGCATTATTCACCCACTAACAGGAATGTGAGCTTCAGACCATTGTGAGACAGGTTAGTTTTAGTTGTGTTGTTGCAACAGTAATCCTGGTTGAGACGTTTGGCATATGCACTTGGCTGAGGAGCCAATGATGCAATGCTTCAATCTGTGGGATTATGACTATGAGGATTATGATTTATGCCTGTAAATCCTGCTACATACTCTGCACAAACAGAGAAATGAGTTCATTTTCTTGGGGTGGCAAGAACAAGACCAAAATTTGCTTTGGCCAGGACAATTCATACTTAACAAGAAACTCAAGTGCTGAATTCCTCGGAGGTCCTCCGCTTCTCCACATTAACCACGCCTACTTTGGATTTCTGACCAATCACACAATAGTTCTCCCAAACCGGGGCTGTAAGAAAAAAAATGTCATTCTTTTCTTGTAGCTTAAGTCTGGAGCTGCAAATATCAATAAATTTTGTAATAGATGAATCAATCATTTTCTTTAATTTGATTAAGTGATTTTTTGAATAGTTAAAAAAAACTGTAAAAATGTGAAAAAGACAGGTCTGAAAATGACACAACTTGTTCTTTATTCTGGAACCAGCTGAAGCAACAACCACAAGAAGTGTAAAAGTAAAATTATACATATACATATATACACACGCATACAAACAGGTGCGTATGTGGTGCACTGCAGTCTTCAACACATTTGTATCCAACTTACTCACAACTTAAGGTGGAACTAATATACAGCTTAACTTGTTTGTGTGAAAGCTTAAAAGTGTAAAGGAGTAAATGATGGTTCTATTGAAGAAAAGTGAACATATAGACATTTTCTGCCTTTTTTGTCCTCGTCTCTTCTGAGCTATGCTCGGTGTTGATCCGTCATGTGCGTCACAATAAGTGTCTGTGTGAAACACAACAGTGGAACCAATGTTTAGCTGCGATGAAATTAAGGAAACGAAGCTTCAATTCAGGAAAAATTGCAATCAAATATTTTTTTCATTGATTCACATCAATTAATCGTCTCAGCTCTACTTAAGTCCAAATCCTGCCTAGATGTAACTGCACCGTTGATCTTCCATTGGTCTCATGTTCAGTCGGGGGGGATTTATTCAAAACTCATTAAAAATATAGAAAACTGATGTAAAAACTAATAAAAAGACCTAAAACTACAGAGTGAGTATGAATCTATGTGATCTAGACCGTGGGCCCAGTCACTGCATATTCCACCTCTATCCTTCCTTCCATACACCGACACCACCGTTCATCTTACTTACACTGTTCAGACAGATCGCCTACTGAGTGTAGTTCACCTGTGTCTGGTCTGCGTCTCTGCAGACTGAGTTTATTCCTCTTGTCTTTGGTCTGATCTGGTCTGCGTGTCCCATGCTCTTATTTTCTCACTGCATATCAGGTGTGTGTCCTCTGCTCAGTCGTCCTTAAATCCAGGTGCATGCCTTGAGTCTTCAAGGAGTCACAGGATAGGGAAATAAAACTACAATAAAATAAAAAAAGGAAAGTATGAAGGTTAAACAAAGCGATATCTTAGCCAATGCAGACCCAGGAAAGTAAACATTTGGCTTTTTTAAATCAAATAATTCAATCAATCAATCAATCAATCAAGTTTCATTCACATAGTGTCACATCATAGCAAAAGTCATCTCATGACACTTTACATTTAGACCTGGACTAAACCAGACTCTTACTAACCCAATTCACCTCCACAGAATCCAGAATAATTGTCTTGATTGGAAACAGCATAATGCAACAGACCCATTTTTATTATAGAATGTCCTTTGCAGTGAACAGTGTTTTGTTTTTTTTTTGTTTTTTTCTTGTGTAAGTAAAGCTGTGGAACTCTTGTCCCCCATAGAGGACAAAAATGCATTGCTGGGTCTCAGAGGGTTAAAATCACATACAACAAAATGGCAACAATCAACAAGTAAAACTCAATAACCCTGTTCTGTGACATAAATGCTCATACAGTTATCCAGTATCATTTGTCAATTCAGACTCAGTATTTGGCAAAGTTGATGCTGTTAAATGTCACATCTTGAAAGTTTCTTTACTAGTAAGCATGTTAGACCATACTGACTGATTTGTAACCTGGAAACCTTATTGTAAATACATTAAACACTGTCATAGCACCTTACACAGAAAAGGACCTTTTCAGTTACCAAACCACTGTACTTAAGCATAAACATCACTAACTCAAATAATAATACATTTTATTTGTATAAAAGTTTTCATAATACTCAAATACACTCAGATAAAAGCGAAATGTAAAACTGAATACATAAAAACATGTCAATAGTCATATTAATCAACAATATGCAGTAATTGTATTCAGTATGACATAAAAAACAATGATCTCAAGGCACTCAGCAAATTTAGGTCAAGGCCAAGAACTTGGATTATCCATACATTTTTATTAGCATTCACTTATCGTCAGAAATCATTGGAGATTGTAAAGTTACTACTTAACTAGTATTTACCAACTGAACTAAAGTAGAACTAATGAACAGTGTTTAACGGCAGCGTGTGGCTGCACTTTAATCCTGCAGGTTGTCACATGATCAGACAGCTCGTCTTTCATCCACTTGTATGAATCAGTTAATTTGATGCCAAATGAAACTTTGAGTGTTAAAATATTCTGACGGTGGTTAAATGGTCGTGACTTATTAACAGTAAATGGAATTCAGGCTCATTTTGGCTGTTTCTACAATGTTACTACAGTGTATTAATGATTCATAAATAATATGTTCTACCTTTTTAATAACTTTATTAGAAACCATTTATTAATCCTTTATGAGAGTCCTCATGGTTTAAAGTGTGACCAAACCCATTTCAAACAATCTGCACTAACCCTTTAAGCTTTAGGTGTTCTGTGGTTGTGGAGAAGGTCAGAGTAAGTCTCTACAAAACATGTTTAAGTCGATGCAGTGTCCCCTGAAGTCATGGAAAAGCACAACTGTTGTGTGCACAGGACCCTCACAGGCCAAAGAGGTCTTCAGCAAGCTCAAAGACCACCAGAACAATATTCTGTGTGGTGGCCTGTGGGCACTTCGGTCATCCACTTTGCCTCCTCCCCACTCAGACACACAAACATCCACTCTCTCTCCCACTCTCACTTCCCCTCTCTCTCTCTCTCTCTGTATACCACAACAGGGCGGGCAGATGGCAGCCCCTCGGCCCTCCGTGCCAGGAAAAGCATGTGAATTAAAGGTTATACCCAGCAGGTTTGAAGCGCTGCCAGCTCCGTCGCGGTGCGGCAGAGGGGGGCCCTGGCCCACCTGCCTCCCAGGCTCGGGGACATCTGGCTGGGGTTTTGTGGAATGATGAGCGCGCCGCCGCCAACCACTGCTACCGCCACCACGACCGGCACCGCGCCGAAAGGAGAAGCCATCATCTGTTCAGTTCTTCAGCTCGCAAATGAACAAATGAGCGGGTGTCCGTCTGTCTGCCAGTCTGTGTGTGCATGTGTACGTCCATGTGTGTGGAGGGAGGAGAGAGGAGAACTGGTGACGGTATTGGATGTACGGCATAAGAAGGGAGGGAAACTGTAGCAAAGATCAGTAAAAAGTGATGAAGCATGTCAAGGCTTACCATAGAGACCTTTAGTCCCTTTTCATTTGTTATTATACTCTTAACAAAACTTTCATTCACATATGTAGATCTTTAAGCCGCGATGAAAAGCTACACTGTGTCTAGGATGGACATTTTCAACCTCCAAACCTTCCAAATCAGTACCTCACAAATCTTGCCTGCGGTTGCCAGGTCCGCAAAGTGTTTGCCAGGTCAGGCAGTCTGTAGACGTTGACTGAAACAGACATGTCACTGGTGAAGGCTTAACAATACAGCCTGTCTCAAATCTGCCCTTAATTCCTTCCCAATATGTTTCCCCTTGTTTGCTTTAGCTGGGAACGGAGTGAAACGTTAGGACCCCGAGTAGCTTCACAGATGTTGCGGCATATTTCTAGACCTGCCAGCACACAGAAGCTTTATCAGGGAGCAAGACACATTACATCCACCTCAGGGAGTCACTGACAGTAATGATTAGAAGTGGTTTGATTGGAACGGCCCCTGGTTTGTGAGGTTAAAAAAAAAAAGAAACAACAGAATACTGGATAACACTGAGGTTCAACTGCTGTAGGCATTAGTGCTACACAGCGGTATTTTGGCTTTTTCTGATTGGTAGTAACTTTGTAACCTCGAGAGAGGGATTATTTTTGGCCTTTTGGTGAGTTATGAACACAAATTAATCCTTTCAGTGAGGATCATTACTGACAGCTTGGTTTCAGTAATGAATCATTTTACCTGCTAGTATGTCTGATAGTTTAGTTCACAGAAACAGATGTTATTTTGCTGAGAAGGGAATTTTTTAGCATGTAAGTATAAGCATGAAAATAAGACCAAATCTTTATGAAGTTACAGATTGCAATCAACTTAATACCTCATGTTGTCATCTGAGGTGGCCATTATTATATTTTTAATAATGTCCCAAAATTGAGTTTTGGGGATATAATAATCTGCTGCAGATATCTTTCATGTGAACACGATAACTAGGACAGATTTGGTTGGATTTCTTCTCCCTCGATAACCATCGTAGGGGACCCTTAGTGGGAGAACCCTATCAATTTCAGCTTCTCTAGGAGTACTGTAAGTCATCCAAATGGGGACACTTTAGTTGAAAATCCATTTTTTGACTTAAATCAAGTAATAATGGGCCAATTGAGCTAAAGTTTTGTTCGTATTGGTCGTCTTACAAATGTCCATTTTCTGGCTACCATCCAGAGTTCATATGGTGTCACTTTCATTCACTACGTGGAGTTTTGAAGAGAAAAATTGGTTCTCTGACCATGATTCTGCCATTTTCAGGTCAATGTAGCTAAAACTGAGTTCATATTGATTGTCGAACAATTATCATATTTATGTATAGCAGAGGATTGGAGGGATTTCGGGGATATACCCTTGCTGTCGGTCCCTGACAGCATAAGCCTCGTTTGTGTCTTGATGTTAATACACTTTAACGGTTGATGCAATCTGGAAAAAGAAGGGGAGGATGTTCATTCCAGCCACAGTAGAAACACACCGGTGCAACACTGAGGACCAACAAATGCTTCATTCAGAAATAACAAAACCACAGCAATTCTCATTGTCATATGATAAATTACTGATGATACTTAAGCACTTCATGCTGTTATTTTCAGTTATTTCCTGCCACATCTTACACCCTGGACCTTCCACCTACTGTGAATATGAATACGCCATGGACATACAACCAACAAACAGTCTCAGCCTATGGCTGAGCTTTTCCTTACTTTCCCCTTTCTCTAATTAAGATATAGGAGTATTTCATTCTATATCATGTCTCTGCTGTGAGGATAAGGAATCTTCAACTTGACCTTCAATAAATCAATGGGAGAAGTCAGCATTCAAAGCAACCAAGATTTAATGTCGCCAAAAATCTGAGAGCAATTCACGGTGACACAGAGTACACCAGAACAACTCTGACCCTCATGGCTCAGACCTGTACCTTATATACATAGCGGAAAATGTTGATTTTATTAACCATCATGATTATTTTGACACAAACTTCTGCTGAAGCAGGAGACGCTCACCCAAATATGGCCTTCACTTAAGGCCCACTTCCGTTGCTCAGTACACCATTTCTTTTGTGAGCCTCGGTTTCTTCTCCCCCCATCCCTGATAAGAGGAAGGGGTTGGTTTCACTTCAGGGGTTTTCTTTCCCTCAGAGCAGATCATGCACAGGACAAACCATACCTTAAATGACCTAATTATCTCAAATTGCCATATTATATCGCAAACACACATAAATGGTAAATATTATATACTTTGAACATTTTGAACCGTTCTCAACTCTTTTTGTTTGATTATATTGTTTTTTGGTCATATCAACAGGGCATTCTCCAGGCGTGATCTCATTTCCTTATGTGCATCAATCTGAATCAACTTTTTGCACATCAGTTTTCTAAGATTTTACACTATACTCCATCCACTGTCACTGATCCAACTCCATGAGTTTTACTAGTGAATCAATGTTGTAGAAGATGGCAGGGTTTCCATATTCACTACGGAACCTCTGAATGTCCAAATGGGTCATATATGATGACCATGAAAAGATGACAAACTGCATTTTACCTGAATTATTTCAGCGCATTGATAGGTTTAGTGTTTTCGGTTATTAGACATTTCAGATCAGTAGATTTGGTTGGTTGTCAGTAGCTGGGTCTTTGAAGAGAACTCTGCTTTAACAGGGACATATTACGACATATAACCCTTTTTGGGGCTTTTGCAATTAAAACACAGGTCTGGGGCTCTAAATGTAACATTACACTATCAACATGCTGAGTCAATGGAGAAAATACACAACCACAGTTCAGAGAACTGAAACTGAAATGAGGCATTTGGATTTCTGTGTATTTGTTTCATCACATCTGTACAGACTGGAACCCCCAGAACCATCCAAACACCTCAGCAGGGTGTCCACGATGGTATCCATGGCACTGACCGGAAAGGGGAGTGTACAGCTGCGGCCCATAAGCATCTACAGCAGGGGTGTCAAACATATGGCCCCTGGGCCAAAAAAGGCCAGCAAAAGGGTCCAATTCAGAGATTATTACCTCCGCCAAGGAGATTATGTTTTCATCAGGGTTTGTTTGTTTGTTTGTCCATCTGTCTGTCTGTCTGTCTGTTAGCAAGATAACTCAAAAAGTTATGGACAGATTTTGATTAAATTTTCAGGAAATGTTGATACTGGCACAAGGAACAAAGGATTACATTTTGGTGGTGATTTGGGGGGGGACTGGCCCGCCCTGGCAGAGGTCTGCACTCTCTGAGTGCTTTTCTAGTTTAATTCGGGATGAATTTGTGAAATGCAAAAATGAGACTTTAGATACTCAAAATCTAGTGTGTCAAAATCATTCTAGTTTAGGGGCCACATACAGAACTAGAAAAGCACTTGGAGAGTGCAGACCTCCGCCAAGGCAGATCAGTCCCCCGCCCCCCCATCACCACAAAATTTTTATTATTAGTTATCATTTACTTCTAAAATGAATTCCTGGACCTTGAGAACCTATATATAGTATTGGATTCACATTAATATTATCTATATTGTGGAGTTATATATGCATATGTTGAAACTGGCTCTATCTCACAATCATAAAGAATCCTTCAAAAAATTCCTGGATCCAGACAGTGATTTGGATCACCACCAAAAGTTTCTCATTTTTTTCCTTGTGCCAGTATCAACATTTCCAGAAAATTTCATCAAAATCCATCCATAACTTTTTGAGTTATCTTGCTAACTGAGAGACAAACAAACCTCGATGAAAACACAATCTCCTTGGCAGAGGTAACAATTCGACATTACATGAGTCAGATCAGTAAAATACTATCATAATTCAAATCAAATCAAATCAAATTTTATTTATATAGCGCCAAATCATAACAGAAGTTATCTCATGACACTTTACAT
>JAPQRP010000003.1:6535178-6547532 GCA_037367295.1 Apogon hyalosoma
TGCATGTGTGTGTAAAAAGGAATGTAAGAGAGTATGTATAGTACTAAAATCACTGTTGAGATCATCCACAGTAAAACACGTCATTTTAAATGGAATCCTTTTCATAATGGATCCTGAGGGTCGTGAGACAAAAAAAAACAGTCAAGTGGCAGACCCCTAAAAACCTGTTAAGGCTCTTACTGATGCTGACTACGACCCATTCATTAACCATAAGACGGCACCTGCAAGATATTAGTTATCAGAACAAAACAACATTTTCAAAGATCATGTTTCCTCCCATGGTACAAAGTTGACACTTGGACTTTGCAAAGGAGAACCAAACATGGGACATTTAAAGGTGAAAGACAGTTTTATTCTGTGATGAGAAGAAATTAAACCTGGATGGTCCTGATGGTCTCCAATGCTGCTAGCACGATAAGGAGATCCCACTGGAGATGTTTTCCATGTGCCGCAGTGGAGGAGGCTCCATCATGATCTGAGGTGCTTTTTCCGTCAGTGGATCAATGGAGCTTCATGTTGTGCAGGGGCGTCAAACAGCGACTGGCCAGGTCCAGTGTTCATCTGGACTGAGGGTCCTCGTCTGTTGGTAATGACTGGGTTTATTCAACAGGACAAAGATGCACCTGCCTGCTGAAGGACCAGGAGAATACCATTGTTCTTTTGGACCATCCTGTGTTCCACTGATCTAAATCCCATTGAATGCATTTGGGGATGGATGGCAAGGGAAGTCTACAAAAACAGAAGTCATTTCCAAGCACATCCATGGTCACAGCATGGGACGACATTCCCATCAGCCTCCTGGAAACACTTCCATCAAGTCATCTTTGTCTTGTTTTGGGGTGTTTTGGGGCTATGATCTTAAACTTTTAATCAGCTGATGAACAGCTTGTTTTAGGTCAAATGCATTTTCAATAAACTGCCTACTCTCTGTTTTTTGTCTCTTGTTCCAGTTTCTTCTTTTTACACATGTCCTACTAACAACCTGGTTATAATCCACCAATGCAAAATGGGAATTCTAATCTTAAGATTTTATTCAGGAGTGTACATCGACACACATTCACATGCCTGGGCACAAATATCAACACTGGCGCACTGGTTTGGTCCACTGCCCCCACCACTTCCACCAAGTGAAACATGGAAGATGTATGACTTGTCTGCAGCCTGACGCCTGCTGTTGTGTACCTTGACAATTCCTGGAGTGTGTAACAGATGATGTGTATGTTGTGGTGGAGAGCTTTCCCTGGTATGGCTCATGACTGTGTGGTGCAGGGGGGGTTACCCATACAACATCAGAGAGACACCTCCAGAAAAAAAAACAAGAGATAAAAATAAAAAAGTTCATGTGAACTCTCTGTATCCTCAGTGCAGATCCAGCTGGTTGGGCTGATGTTACATGCCAGGTTGTATCTGTCTCTCCAGCAGCTGCATTAACAAGTTGGATTTTTTTTTTTTTTTTTTTTGCCTTGTTATTTGGCATCATATAAATTCAGTTAAAATAGAAAAGTGAGTCTTGGTTTGATATGAGCAATCAAATTTACATCCAGAGTTATTATTACAATTTGGAATTTCTCATTGAATTTTGTTTTAATTTGAGGAGCTGACTTGTTTCTTTTAATTAGTTGTTGTGTTAGTTTTTCAGTTCTTGTTCCGAGGATGGGTTTGATTTATAGAGGATGAAATAGGTAAGTTAAAAGAATGCATGACATGAAATATATTTTTTTTCCTTTTCATCATATACAAAAGTTATAGAACTAATAAGAATAAAAGTGAGTTTACCTGTAACTCTACTTTGTTTTATTTTGCGTTGCACTGATCATTGTGGTTCTCACCTATAGTTTTTGTGATCTGCCATTTGCATCTGTCTGTTTGCCAACATAATTACTATTGCTGTCTACATCTTTATTGTCACTGACTCTAAATAACCCTGCTTACATTGTTATGACCCTTGGTCATAATTTCTGTTTAGGTGTTCTGTGATGTGTATTTCTCCCCCAGCCCTGTAAGGGTGCTGTGTCTTTTGTTTTGTTTTCTACAGGAAACTTCAGAGCCCATGTGGTGACATGGAAAAAAAAAAAAACACGTGCGTGTGCACGAATTGTTAAACGTGCAAACGAAATAATAAAACGTGCGCACAAATTCATAATTCGCGTGCACAATTATGAATTATAAATTTGTGCGAATGTTTTATTATTTCGTGCGCACGTTTATATTATTTAATAATTCGTGCACACGCACATGTTTTTTTCACGTCACCATACGGGCTCTGTTGGAAGCTGCTGATTGGTGGAACGAGATTGAGCTGCCATCTAAAAAGGCCCCAGGTCCAACAGCTCACTCTCGCTCTCTCTCTCTCTCTCTCTCTCTCTTTCTGCTCTGCCAGCTCCCAACCTGATCCTGTGTTTTTGAAGGCCAGCTTTGTTAGATATGGTGTGTGTTAATAGTAGCTTTTGTAATTTGTAAATAGTATTTTGGTAATAGTCTTTCGTTCTCTGGGAGGGGAGGGTGGCTCTTTTTGTTTTCATGTTTTTCTACTGTTTCTGGTTTAGGAAGTTTAAGTTAGTTATTGTATTTTATTTTTGCCCGTTAGTTTAGGAGATAAGACTTTTTGTTTGGAAGAAGACTTTTGTTTGTTATTTTATGAGCACTCCCCTGTCCTCTTTCAGTTGTTTAAATAAATATATCGTGAACTGGTTTTTGGACTGGCACTTTGTGAATTGGGAGTTGGGAGAGGCCAGGAAGAGCAAAATTATGTCCGTCCTGGTAAACCCCTAGGCCGGGATGTTACAACATCTTCAAATATCAGAGCTGTTGGTTCACTTTTCTAGTGCACCTCTGTCTCACAGGATGAATCAGTGCACATCTACATGCTTGAGACACCAATATGATTCAAATACATTTTAAAGCAGGTGTGCTGTAGTCTGCTACCATTTGTTTAATACAGACATTTTCCATTGCTAATTAAAATAAGCTGATTCAATTTAAAGTGTCATTTCTTAATCCTCAAATAGATATAGTTCATTAAAGACAATTCTCTGTTGCCCACAATTGCACAGAAAAATGCAATAATATTATGGTATATATAAGTTGACACGTGTCTTCATGTATGTAGAGTTATAAGAATATAGAGTTTCTGTTTTCATTTTACTTTTCTTAATTTTTTTTCTCATGCTTTGTATTTATCCTTGGCAATAAAACACACTATTGATATCGTGATGACTGAAATTTTTGGTAGAAATATGTTAATATCTTTAACATAATCTTTGGTGTGAGTGTTTTTGCTTGAGCTTTAGCATCTTCAGAGTGTTCGTCTATATCATAACTCCACCATACTTTCTCAACATGTGAGTGCTGAGGTCTGTAAAGCTCCCACTGGACTTAATTGCTGATTAAGAGGAAGGAGGGTCTGAGGACGGGGGATGCCCAGGACATTTATCCATTTGATTCACCAGCTGCTTACTAACTGATTCCTTGACTGTTTGCTTATTTTCATTGGGCTTTTTTTTTTTTTTTTAATCCCTTCAACAATTTCTGTAAAGCTCTGTGAGGTGACTTTGTTGTGATATTGGGCTCTATAAATAAAATTGAAAATTGAAATTGTGTCGAGATGTTTTTTTCAGGTCTGAGCTACTTTTTGTTATGCGAATGCTGGTCACATTAAAACTGACTTTAGCCGTAAAACATACTTAGTATTGAGGTTTTGTGTGCTTTAATACTGTGCATAAATTTCATGTAGTTTCTTCATAGGATATGAATAAAATATACAAACCTGCAAAAAACAGTTGGCTTTAGACTTTTGCACAGGATTGTACACAGTCATATCTTTACAGTTAATCATGGGTTTCTTAATTGTATCCCTTTACACCCAATACTACACTTACATATGCTCTAAACACACTCCAACAAATACTACTAGAGTCTCATAGAGTACACTGATTATAGATTTGACCAACTGATTTACATTGGGAAAAGTGGAGGCTCCAGCCAATCAGCTGTGTATTCACTAATCAGTTCCCAGAGGAAAGAAAGTACATCTGAGCAAAGTAAGATGCAGACTGAGAGAAAGTTGCCTGCGGCAGAGCTGCTGCCTGCTTACCATCCACTGACTGCATAACATTATAGATCTGTTTTTCTGGCTTTGATTGACAGCTGACCAACTTTGTAAGCAGCCTTGCAAGCGTTTGCCACTTCTCCATCTTTCATAGACCTGTACCAGCGACCTTCAGTTTCAAAAACACCAGTCCAAAAATATTGATTGATAGCTTCCTTTTATCAGGTGCCAGTCTTGGAGTATTTCCCCTCAGAAAGCAGAATGCAGAAAGCATTACAGGTCAGGCTGTTCACCGTTCCCATGAATCATCCTTGTGCAGAAAGAGCGATCTTTCAGCCCTCTTGTTGTTTCATTACTGGTTGATGAAGTAGTCTAGCGCCGTGAAGAGGGGGAATCTTGTTTAGTTTGGCCAAGCCTCCCTGACCTCGGAAATTCATGAAAGACCATATGTAAAAGTCTTTCATAAATCCGCCCGGGCTTGTTATTTTTGTCATATTCTGTTTGAACTAAGGCATAGAAGGGCAAAAATATTATAACCCAGTCTTGTAAAGATGTGAACGATGAGGGGAGAGGACTGCAGAGGAGCCATTCGTTGTTAAAGGAGAGAAAAGCTGTCTTATCGCTGAATGAGAAAGCCAGGTTCTCAGAGGGGTCTGTTTCTTCGCTCTGCAATGGGAAGGTGCAGCAGACAAATGAAGGTCAGCTCTGTGTGACTGGAAAACACAGTCTGCCTCCGAACGTGTCCAAATAACTCCATCACCGTCTTCCTGCATGTCTGTCTGCCCGTGTGCATCTGTCTTTTCATATCTGTCATTCCTGTCACTTCTGCTTGTCACTGTCCAACTTTTGCCTATTGTGCTTTTTATGAGCTGCCTGTTTCCCACTGTTTTTTTTTTTTGTTTTTTTCTTTCTTTTAATCTTTTCCCTGCCCTCCATCTTCTTCTTCTTCTCTCAACTCCTGTCCTCCTCAATCTGGAAGTGTCCAGAGGTCTCCGATGAGGTAACACTCCATGGGTCTGTTTCATTTCCGAGCATGTCTGACTCTTCTTGAAAATCACTTGAATGCCTTCAAAGTTGTTTCAAAATAAAAGCGGATACCAAAAAAATGTAAGAAAAAAGAGGAAAAAAAATAGAGGTACCGATTGTGGCAATTGCAATTCAAACAGGGCTCATGCATCCAAGGCTGCCAGAGAATTTATTTAAGTAATGAGATGGAGAGATGCCCTGTGCATATCACAGCTTGGGCTTTGATTTATGCCGCTGAATGAGGTGATGCCGTAATTTGTGCGCAAGGGGGAAAACACACACAGCCATTTAGTGATGGGATCCAGCTCTGTTCAGTGGCACTCTCCCAGCCCATCTGGCTTCATTTACAATCCAGTTGGAGTCACACACATGAACATTATACTTGGCTGTCTTCATTTTTATTGGTCAGCCTTGATTTATGACCATCAAAGTCCAAAATAATTTGCTGACACTGAATGTCTTTTATAAGTCATGTTCTGGGGGCAAAGCTTCGGTGGCAAAAAAAAAAAAAAAAAAAAATGCTGAAAAATGAGTGAAAACAGAGGGAATGCATGACGTGATGCCTTGAGAAGGAGCAGCGGAGTCTCTCCAGCCGAGCCTTCATTTGTGTATTTTTATAACAGGCGCCTCCTTGGCCAGCTATGCATGGTTGTGCCAAATACTTGTGTACACAGCATTGGCCAGGTCGTGTAACTTGTAGATGAAAAACATCTTTGCCAAGAAGGTACAGTGACTAGAAAAACACAGAATACTCAGAGGATCTAAACAGTGAACAATTACAGACAAAAGAAATCCAGAGCGAACTCCTCCTATTCGACAGATTTGGGCGAATGGAAGACTTTATTTATCAAATATTTTAACAATGATCAAATGAGGTCCGGTGCATAAGATTTAGGGGAATTTAGGATTATCTAAATTCAGAAATGGTAAATAACTAATTTCGGTGTGATTATACCAAAAATGAATGTTGTTTTCTTTTTCTTGAATTAAATCATTTATATCTGTAGAATGTTCACATTACCATGTGTCCACAGTCGTTCAAAACAGGCTTTTTAGGAGGTAGCATCCAGCATGAAAGTGCATTACACTGACCAGCCCTGAAAATGACCAGATCAGCCAAACACTGGCTGTTAAAGGGGATTTCTACATTTTTTTGAGGCCAATGTAGGGGCAGTGTATTTAGGTGACTGTAATCTGTAACTTCACTACTAGATGCTACTAAATATACACATTTCAACCGTAAGAGAAATCTATAATATGACTAATTCAATTCAGTTCAACCAAATGCCTTTCAATGTCACTACTAAGATCCATTGCGGCTAGTTCATTAAAATGACAAAACATAACGTCACTAAATATAATGCATGTAAAATAAATAAAATGAAAGTAAATAAATTGGTAAAAATCTCAAAATTCCCTTTCATCACATTGTAATCCAAGTGGTCTGAGAGGACATAAGACTCTTCATTCATCTTGTCTTCAGCTGTGTTTTCAGCCTGTAGAAAATCTACCCAGGTTCAGTCTAACCTCAAATGTTTTCAGACAGGGTTTAAGGTATACACTGAATACATTTTAGAATGAAAATGTCACTTTTGAGAGTTTTATAATTCTTGCAAAAAATAGACGTTAATTTTTTGTCCATCTGTGACACAGTAGTTTTTGATATTTTTCATTTAAAAATATTTGAAACAAAAATTTGCCCTTTGAGTACATTTAAGATGGCGTTTAAACCTTTCCAATTATATGTAATGTTTGTCTTAAACGTGTCTGGTTCAAAAGTTATGAATCAAAAAGTAGTGGGCGGTCCATCCGTGACGCCCTTGACCTCACCCTGCTGTTCTCTGTTCCGCGACTCAGAAGATTTAATAATAATAATAATGGATTAGATTTATATTGCGCTTTTCTATGAACGCATACTCAAAGCGCGTACAGTAGATCCATTATTCATTCGTTCACACATTCACACTTTGGTGATTTAGAGAAATGTCTTCACTTTTCCAAAACATCATGAAACAATGTTAAGTTTGTCCGTGTTTCCATTTATTATTTTGATTTGGATAAAGAGGAGAGTACAGCAGAAGGAAAATATGTGTATTTTAACCCTTTAACCCCTGATGTGTCTGTGGTGAGCATTCTGAATGATTTATTTCAAATATTCATACAAATTTAACCATTTGCTCAATAAAAAAAAATCAAAACCTGCTGATAGAATAGACATTGTTTTTGCCATAGACATGCGAGCATGCTCAGTACACCCCCCACTACCTGTGTAATGGGGATAAAACACGGAGCAGTGAGTGAGACCGACTCACTATAAAAATAGATGGTTTGGATTTTTTTTTTTTTTTTTTACTCTTGTTTGCAGTGTTGCGGTGATTTTCCTTTATTTTATTTTTTTTTTACTGTGTTTTTCCTGAGGTTTCATCATGTAACTACTTTTTGGAGTTCAACCAGGTGTTAAAAAGCAGCTGGACTGATTTAGAAAAAAAGAACCCTAAAACAAAAACTACTGGGCCCAAATTCAAATACTAGTTGTTCTTCAGTGTGTTCCAGTTCACAGTTCATGTTCAATATCCTAAATCTCTTATTGATGTACATTCTGATGGGCTTATTTAGTCCAAACCTGTCAAACCTCAGTTCCTCTCTTTGTTTTTTTTTTCTGTCATTCCCCCTGTTTTGACCCTAAAACACACAGTAAAACAAAACCACTGAAGAAAAGGAACACAAGCACAGACTCACAGCAGCTTTTATTACACTGAAACAGACACAGATTCACAGCAGCACCTTTACCTGGAATAATGTCTCAGGGGTTAAAGGGTGAATGAATAAGTAAATCATAGATTTGAGGTTTTATTGCATTATGGGAATTGTCGCCTTTTCTGGAAATGGGATTTGTATGTACTCTAGTGGATCCTGATACAAAAGTGAAACAAAAGGATACAAATAGAATTTTAAAAAAAGTTCTGATTTATAACACTGTTAAGAATGTCATTTAGAACCCAAACACACACTTTTAAGAACAGTGTTAAGTGATAAAAGATGATTTAAAAACTCTTACTTATTTGGTGTGAAAACACAGTTGTCATATTTTATTATTAATGTGTTTTGAATGCTTTACTGAAAGTGTGTGTGTGTGTATTTTGTTAAAAGGTTCACAATGACATGGTATAGACAACATGTTCATTTGCCTTTTTTTTCTCTCTCTCTCGCTCTCTCTCTTTTTTTTCTTTTGGTTGGTACAATTTCTATAAAAGCAAGTGGAGATTTAATAACTTGGAAAATGTAGGCCCCAAAGTGTATCCACTTGAGAACCACTACTCAAAGAAAAGGCAAGGACAGAAATATTAGAATTAAAAACTGCATCTGTTAAAATGAATCTTTGAATTCACCTCAATTCACTGCAGGAAACTGGATGAGTCACTGCGTGTGTTTCAACAGGGAAACTATTCTACTAGTAAATTCATTCAGTTCAGTTTCTAACAATCAGCCTGCCTGCAGCTTGTTTTTCAGTGGCCAGTTATAAAAGTTTTTTACTCCTACGACAATGCCATGTCAAAGCTGACGTTATCGACCCTTCTTTTCAAATTCAACTCTCCATATTGACAACTAATTAAAAGTTAAGGTGTGTCTCATTCTTATGTTAAGGAAAAAAACAAAAACAAAACAAAACAAAAAAAAAACAAAAAAACTTGACTGACATGGAATAAACCCCAAAAAAGTAATAAGCCAAGAGAATGTGAGATGAGCCAAACTGCAATAGAGAGGTTTTTTTCTCTTCTACCTCCATCTTTTTTTAGTTTTTGGAAGGCAGCCTAAAAATGTGCCTGTCGCAGATGTTTGGACAGAAGGTGTTTGCATGCTGTTCATTTATACACTGCCATACGGGACACAGTATGACCACCACAATAACCAGTAAGTAACACTCTCCATGTGCACGACGCCTCGCCAACTTCTACCTTCTGTTTTTGGAGGGAACGTGTACCCCCGTGGATTGAGACGTACCTTGAAGCTCCTCACTTGCCCCTCCGCCACTGATAATGATGCTGTGACGCTAATGGATTTTGCGTTAGTGATCGGTTTGGGAGATAACGCAAACAGTTTTATGGACGGTTTTCTTTCTCTTTTTTTTTTACTGAATGTGTGTGTGAATAAGCGCACAGGTGTAAATGTCTGTGAAAGCACAGATTGCCGTAGACCACAGCTTGTCAAAACTCCCACGCATGCAAACTTCTTCTTCATGACATGGTAGCTTTGCTCCGCTATGCTCTGCTGCAGGAAAGCTACCCGGGCCATCTGTCATTCTACCCATGAAGGTGAACAGACTGTGTGCCTGAACTGGTTCCAAGTTTCTCATGCTACCACTCCCACTACATATTGCAGCGGTACAGTATTACTGTCACCGGCTTTATGCTGCATATTCATCACTTTCAGCAGTTTGTCAGAGTTCTGCCATCAACGTTTCTGACTTGCTCTGCAAATGGCCGAGTGAATGTCTGACACAGTGGGATACTGATACATCCACTAAGATAATATGCTGATTAAATTGACTTTTGTACACTGAAGGTATTGATAGGCCTAAATTCATTCCCCTCAATATACAAAACAGATGCTTTTGTTCCTTAAGTTAAAAAAAAAAGAAAGAAACAAAGAAAAAATAAACAAGCAGAGGACATTTATTTATAAAATGATATTTTCAGCAATAAGAAAGTCTTATCTTTAGAGTATTTTTTTCTTCCTTTTTTTGTATATTAAGTCTTTTCAACCATATGTAAACAGTGTTTTAAGTCACTAAAAAGCTGAGTTTCTGAGGCGCTGGTTTGAGTGTCCGTTTGGTAGGTGGACACATGTTATCTGATGACATAAAGCAGCAGCACTCTGCTGTTTTCATCTTGGGACCCTCATTTTGTTCATCAAGTTACCACCCACTTTTACAGAATTATCTATAGAATCCAAACAATGCATGTTTTTCAAATATAGTTATGAGCTTTTAGAAGAGAAGAAAAAATTACATTCAGTGTCATTTTGAACTTTTATTAGATAAAATATACGCATATTTTCATCACTGCATTCAGAGAACATTCCTCAAAAAAAGTGAGTTGAAATTCACAATTATTGTGCACACCTTGTCTATAAAAAACAGTGTACACTTCGCCTGTGATCTTCAAGTCTAACGTCTGCTCATACTCTGATAATATCCAGCTACTAAATCTGACAACAGATAGCATTTAAAGTGATAAAATACACAAAAAGGCGGTTTTGTTTGCTCTGTAACCCACTGTGGAGTCATGACCCAGTAGTTGAGAAAACTGGATATAAGGGATACACTTAAAAAAGCCAAAACTAGTGCATTTAAAGTAACTTAGAGACAAGAGCTTTACTTGTTTTTGTGGCTAAACTGTACAACAGACTAAAGGTTCTGCATCTGATATGTCCAGTGTTATCTGTTCGTCCACGTTATCTAAAGTTTCAAACACAAACTATGGAGTTTATGTTATGGTGTTTAAGTATTTAATGACAAGATGTAACAAATGCTCATTTATTTAGATTCTTTAACTCTAACAGTGTCTCAGTTCTGGTCAAAGTGTGTTGTAGGTCGACTGTTCTCTTTAATATTAACTAAATCATCCCAAAACACAGGTGAAACTTCAATAATAATAATAACTCCTGCTGAAACACATGTTAACTTTTATGAATTCATTGAAAGTAATTCATTTATTCTTGATATGAACAGTCATTTGCATATTTTAAAGTTTAAAAGTAAATGTAAAGTGTCATGAGATCATTTTTATTATGATTTGGCACAATATAAATACAATTTGATTGACTGATTGATTGATATTTTAAGAGGCCATGTCATCAAATAAAAGGGAAACAAAAGGAGCAGATGAGTAAAATTATGGATGAAGTGTTGAATCTAGATGAGATTACTGTTGATATATAGAGCATTTAAAAACTAACATAGATTACCACATTACCTGCCCATAGCCCATGATTTTTTAAGTGTTGCCTGGTGCCTGACTTTTTCTCACTTAAATAAAAATGTTTCTATCAGCAGCAGAAGCAAAAAAAAGTAAGAAATAGGTGTATTAAAATAGACCAGACTACACTAACTTAAGGGTTTGTGGGAGGAACCCTGAACATTAGTTTAATGTGTATTTCAAGTCAATTCTACACTTTGATCACACATTTCAAAGACACCTTCAGATATATATTTTTATTTTAAAATTCTTATAATTTGCCCACATTTTTTCAGGCATCTACTGCAATGGTTTTGTTCATTGAATGCATTTCAGTAAATTTAGGAGAGGAAGACTGATGCAGCTGCAAATAATATGCACATCATTCTTTTTGCTGAGCCACAGTTTCCTGCTTTGAAACGTGGGTTTTTCAGACGACAGTCACACAAGACTCAGTCATGAAGGAAGCATCAAGTCGACATAATCAGACAAAGATGTTGCCTGAGGGTTACAGATGTCTTGAATAACACAAGCATTGTTTTGAAGCTATAAGAATATATACTGCAGAAATATTTTGTTTGCAAACACTGAAAAATGACTTTTCTTTACTCTAAAGCCTGTTTCACAGACTAATGACTGTTTTGGACCAGTTCCACCTGCTGCGGTCAGGTGGTTTGGCTCCAATGGACTACACATGTACTGTTGATGGAGATCAAACTAACGGTGGGAACAAACACACTTTATTAAGGTAAGCTTTGATTTACAACACGTTACTGAAATTAGTCATGTTATGTGTGGTGCAATAGCACGCAGACAACTTTACATCTGGTAATAAAGTCTTATAATCAGTACTAATATTGATGAAAATTGTTTAATGTACAGTAATTTCCAGGTTAATCTGTGACAAAAGAGTCAACTGGTTTGACAACAGATCTATCCATAAATACTTTTGTGAAAGTTGAAGAATTTTTTGTCAAAATGTTCACTTTTCTTTGAAATCTTAGGAAGTTACATGATATAACAGAAACAAGAGCAGTCAAACTGGTGCCCATTAACAGTGAAACATTTATGGATGACATGCACTGGTGTAGTCCAGGGTATACGATGATATACGTCATATATCTACTTATTTTTCAGTCAGCGTTGCGTATACCCACTTCTAAACCCTTCTGATGTGCACCATTCAGGGGTATTTGAGCCAAATTGCCCATTTTTCCCCAGGATGTTGAAGCCATGACCCGCCCTGCTCTGCCTCTAATTGGCCAGTACTTGCTGCCTTCACTGATTAGATTGGTTAACTTTAGGCATGAGGACTGATGAGCC
>JAPQRP010000003.1:6553242-6563924 GCA_037367295.1 Apogon hyalosoma
AGGCACCTTGTTTTTTTGCACCTTTTGTTTGGTTTCAATTTTTAATTAAAAAAAAAAAATCTAACCTAATATTGTCTGTTCATTTAGAAGGCGTCAAAATATAAGTAGAATATAAGCACTGTTATAAGTAATATGCAGTCAAATTAAATGCAGGCATTTGAGTAAATCTGTCTGACTTAAGGGTTGAACATGGACTATATCTATAAAACAGAAATGAAGTTAGAAGTGATTTAGTTTAAGGAATGAAAAGTTGAAAATACATATTCTACCATTTTTAATTGAAATTAAGGATATTTAATGATGGTTAACTTCATTTAAAATGTATTCCAGATGGATTATATGATTCAACCACCAGCCAAATGCTAAACCCAAACCGTCCACTTAAAGTACTGTGTCATTGTATTGTGCTAGAGCTTAGTTTCTGAATGTACGTGAACTGGACTGCAGTTTATTTTACTGCTCCCTGTTACATCATCAACCTGAGTTGAATAAATTACCCTGAACTTTGGGGTGTGGTGGAAACGCAATTACCAGGAATTCTTTTACCCAAATAAGTTCCTGGTAATAAAGTTCCTGGGCTTTTGGTGGAAAAGGGCCCATTAGCATGGAGCCTCCAGATTTCCAAATATTGCTTGTGTTGTACCACTGAAAGGGGAGGAAAAGCACTTAAACTGAGTTGTTAAGCATGTTGGTGGAATTAGTGGTTGAAGTGTTACTGGACATTTTAATGGCCTAGGTAGCATATTTTATTTGATCTTATTTGTCTTATTGGTATTGTTAGTGGTCTTTGAGGGTTAAAAACCAAAATATTAAGTCTATTCTTAAAATAGAGGGAGCAGAAACCACAGATCAGTGTGTTGTAAATGTAAGAATTTAAATAAAGAACTTGTAAAATACATATGTAAATTCTAAATGCAGGACAACTCTGTTTATCGCTTATGCACTTTGTAACTTCCCACGTCTGTCCATAAACATGTGACTGTGATTTAGACTGACTGTATTCAAGCAATTCAGCTACCATCATTTACCTCCTATTGTCTGTTTTTTTTTCCATTGGAGAAAAAAATAATCATTAGAACTGGACCCATTGCATATTTGTTTACCCCCACATTTCTCACATTGACATGCAAATGTTCCCTTCCACACCCCCACCCCACAAAAAGAGAAAATCAGTTATTAAAATTCAGGTAATGTATTCCTGTTTCTGAATTCTATTTGTGAAACGTTATTAATTTCATATATCAAGTTCGGAACGGCCATCTGTTCGCCGCGCACCGCTGCACCTCCCTCCATCTGCCCCTGAGTTCCCTGTACACCATTCTGCCGCCACCAGCTCCAAGTTTTTATGCACTCTGGCTTTTTGATTTGTCACTCATCGCCGCCTGGGCCCGTGTGACCAGCTGAGTTTACACCGGGACGGCAGAGGCCGGCTGCAGGCATTAAACGAGATCGCCTATAGCTTCGTTATAGGTGACCCGAGCCACTGCTGAGGTTTTAACAAGTGACTTTGACCTGCTGTCGAAGCCGTCACCTCCTGAATATTCTCTCTTCCCCTCCTCCATTATGCTCCACACATTTTTGTGCCTTTCCTTCCTGATTTGTTTCTTTTTTTTTATCTGTCTTTTTTTCCTCTTCTTCCCTTCTTTGTTTAACTCTCCATCTCCCTTCAGTGTTTTTCTCCTCCAGCTACAACACCTCCCCCCCCTTTCTGTAAGTAGAGGAAGCAGATTGTGCAGTCGGCACAGTGCGACGTGTCCCTGCCACAGTTAATTTAGCATCTGTGCCTTCATGAATATGAATACATTTACACGTCCAGGATATAATTAGGTGGTGGAGTGTGGAGAGGGTTCACGACACTCCAGGTGGGGAGAGAGAGAGAGAGAGAGAGAAAGAGACAGAGAAAGAGATGGGCAGAAGAGAAACAGAAAAGAGATGGAAGTGGAGAAGAGGAGCAGGTAGGGCTAAAACAATCTCCCAGGCTGTGTGACCTCTGTCGTCCAGCTAAGCATTCGCATCAATCACAGAGCAATGGCTGGAAATGCAAAGACTGAGGAGGTTTACATGCCTGGCACGGAGACGGAGATGCAGATTCTGCGAGGCCATTTAAACTTACAGCAAAATATGCAGCTGAGGTTTTGCCTGCAGACACTTATGTGTATGTATTCTATCTTGTATGTTCGACACATGTTTGGGATACTGGTGCAGGTCCAAAGGTAAATGAGCTGGAATTTCATGAGCATAATTACAAAGGCTTATAGAGAGATCAGTGAGAGGTTTTTGTTTGTGGTTTGATGACATCTTGTTTGCACTGGCAGATGACGTGTCAGAGGCTTCATGAATGCAACCTTATGCTTTTCTTTTTTTTTTGTTTGAAACAGGTTGTTAAGCAGATGGAATAAAATTAATAATAGGACAGTAGGGATTGTAAGATTCAGTGATGCATTGGCAGAAAATTTCACAGATATGTGCTTCAGATACACCTTAGGATGAAGTCGAGATGCAGAGTTTATAATGTCTTTGCATCCGTAAAGACTAAATCTATATATTATTATTAGTAGAGGCCTCCTGCCTTTATTGTTTAGAAATACAGTTAATAATTTGTACCTGTTTCTCCAGTTCATCAATTGTCTCCATGTATTATGGCCATGTCTAACACAAGTGAAAATAAATATTTAGTTTGCTACTAATGCTTGGGTGTGTGATAAAGGTGTAAGTGGAGAAAGAACACTTGCACTTTTTTTGTTTTACACATCTGATCATTTGTAGAAGATGAAAAGAAAAAGAAAAGTGTACAATACTGAGTTGCAGGATAAAGTACAAAGGAGGCAGTAAGTGGATGGTTTATATGCCCAGCCCAGCCAATTGTCCCCACCTGGATTTAACTCTAGCCAATAGTTGAGATCCTTCCATTAGATATTTACTGCAGTGATTAATATGTTTCAGCTGCAACAACTTATTTAACCCTAACTGATAAATGAGTAGCTTCTAATTTCTTAAACAGCCATTTGTTTGATCGAGAACATAAAGATTGGACTGTGTTTCAATGGAGACGGTCATTTGGTCTGAGGAGTCCAGATTGACCCTGTTCCAGAGTGACGAATGCATCAGGGTGAGAACAGAGGCAGATGAAGTGATTACCCATCATGCCTAGTGCCTACAGTACAAGTCTATGGGGGTAGTGTTATGATCTGGGGTTGGTTTGTCAGGTCTAGGTTCAGCAACATTATGTGTCCATAAAATGAGGTTAGCTGACCACCTAAATCAGGATCAAACTGTGACAGAGTATTTCAAAGAACACAAGAAACATTTTAACCTGAGTCCAGACTTGAATCAAACTGAGAATCTTTGGGATGTGAAAGAGACGACTTTACACAGTGGTCTTGCTCTCCATCACTAATACAAGAACTGGGAGAAAATGTAATGCAATTATGGATGGGAAGATTGTGCCAGTGTGTGGTTTCAAAAATGTAGGATACCATAAATGATGTCACAAGGAATCCTGCAATTAAAGCTAAAGTTCAGGGAAATATTGAATGTGTGACTCCAGTTCTCCTCATCGCTTTATGCAGGAGGAGAGAAAATCTATATGCAGCTTTCCTCAAATGACAACTATCCAGACATGGGCCAGTTCAAATTATCTGTACTACTAAGTTATATCCCCCACCTAACCATCTAGAAAAGGAAAAAAAAAGAAAAGCCTTGAAAACTGCTTAGTTTGAGATGAGAAAATGGAGTCAAGCATGAGCAGCAACAAAGATGATGTCTTCCTTTTTATGAGAACATTTTACGCTGCCATTTCTCCTCCAAATGGTAGCTAATTAGTTGGGCTTCACTTGTTTACACTGCCTTTTCCTAAATATAATGGTGTTGTTGTCTGTGGTGCTCAGGTAATGTTACGCCTCAGAGATGCTTGACTTGAGCCCAAAGACACGTGTAATAGCTCATGAGTGGCTTTTCATTTGGCCTAGTCATAGTGGATTGTAGATACTTGATACGCTGCTTTGGGAGGGTGGTACACAATAACAAAATTTGGTATTCTATATTATAAAAGGGAAGCAGACTCTGTCTGTGTGTCTCAGGCATCACACAAAATCTGGAAAGAGCTGACTGCTGCAGTTTGGCGTACTTACGTAAGAGACTAGTGAAAACAGCAAGTTGATAGGAACAATATTTTGGGAGATATTAGTAATTTTGGCCTCCCAATGGCCAATCATATTGCTATGTCCAGAATCATAGAATCATCACTGAAGTGGGTTACCTAGCAACAGATAAACAATAGGGCCACACTGCCATGGTGTTAGATTTCATGTGCAGAAACAGACATGTCAAGTGAGAGGTTATTTAACTGAAAATGCCAGTGAAATTTACCAAGAAAGTAAAAGAATCAACTGTAGCAGAGGCTCTAGAACCCATGGTTCCCCACGGGTCAATGCCCTAGTTTATTATTGTATTACATTTTCATGTGATTTTTTTGGACAAAGCTTGCTTGGTGTGAGACAGCATTAAATGGCAGATCTGAGACCCATTGGAGGTTTTATACAGAACCTAGCAGGGAAACGTACTACTGCTTTGCAGCAGAACTAGATGAGTGGCTAAAATGAATGCTTGAATAGCTGCAGGCCTTTGTGTAATTTATTTTATATTTAGGTCTGCTCACACATGAGCTGTGTTTTCCGTTTGTAATGCAGATTGCTTTTTATCTGAGTAAAGCATAGTGAGGAAGCTTTGCTTGGCATGCGAGTCCATAAGTCATTCACACAGCGTAATGGTTTATTTGCCAAAGCGCTGTGCTATTGAGGCACCAGGGAGGCACAGTCTCCAAAATGTTTAATGTTGTGTAGTTTAGCCATATGCCACTGTTTTACAGCAAGCAATGCCTGTGTCATTACACCCCAGTGCATTGGGCGCTTTCCATAATGGATCCATAACGAGAAGTTGTAGCAAATGAATTGCAAGACATCTTTGGGGATGTTTGTTTAACACAGGTGTTGCCCTCCTTCATTTGATGGAAAGATGCTGTATGATGCCAGACAGAGGTAGGTGTTTTGTTTGGATGGAAGGCAGCTTATGTGACTACACTGTTCTTGTGTGGAGTCAGTGAGGAAGGACTGGCAACACACAGTTTTAAAAGCCTGGTTTTGCATTCACTTGTCCCCTGTTTGGTCCCTGAATGACATGACAAAACCGCTGCTACTAACCAGCGTTCACACAGTGAGTGATTTGAATGAGGGAACGGCATCAACAAAAATCTCCTCATCCATTAAACACTGCATAACTCCAGTATCAGAGATGCCCTTCAAAGTGAAAAACAACATTGTCTTTAAGGTTAAAAGTTTGTGATGGAGTCTGCACACTGTGTCACTCTGTTCCTCACCAAATGCTCACCAGGGGACCAAGCAAGGTAATTGATTTTGGATGCAGTCATGCAGGGGGAGTCCCAGCCAACACAGATAAGACGGAATTTCAAATCAAAATTATGTCTGCACTATGCATATGAATCAGATCAGGCCTAATAAAATAAAGGTATTAGCAGCGAGGGAGGGAGAGAAGTAATTAAAGCAACTCACCAGGCGCCATTCTGGCTTCGCTCTGGAGGTCTCAGCACCTTGGGGGAAGTTAAGGAACTTGTAGCTATTAAAAGGAGGCACAGGGGTCATCTGACTTTGACTTCATTCCAAGTTTCCAAAAGGGGTACATGTAAGGTTCATTAGTGTGCAGCACATGTCACATTTTCCTTTATTCTCTGTCTAATTATATTACACCATTGTGTTTGTACTTCGTTATTTAGCAAAGTAAGTTCAAAAGACAAAACCATAGATAGTAACCACCAAAGGTACAGTATGTAAGATTTGTGCATCAAAGTATCCAGAATGGATTGGGACTTTACTATACTGACTTGTGCAATTACATAATATTAATAATATTACACATTTTCATCAATGTTCAAAGTCAGAGAAACATTTTCATGCACAGCATTATTCCAAATATGGCAATATTCTGAATTTGACAGGTATCATGTAAGCAATATCTTCTGTTTGGATATTCTACATAAGGCCTTTTTGTCAAAAAAAGCATTTTTGCATTGTGACAGGAGGGATGGACTGTTATCATTCCAGTTTTATGGAGATTCTGATTTTTATTATTCTTATTTTTTTAATTATTATTATTTAATTATTATTTGGAATATATGTTTCATTTGCAAGGTTTATTTTGAAGGTGCTTTGCAAAATAAAATACCACATGATATAAAAACACCACATATAAAATATTATATGATTAAAAAATAATTATCAAAATGTCAGTATGTGTAGGTGTTTCTGTTTTTATTTATTTTATTTCTAAATAAGGGACCAACTCCACTGATCTGATATTGAGGTGGAGATTTTTCCAAATTGTTGGAACTAGAACAGTTTAAAATCAGTCTTCTTTGGTGGAACATTTAAAAGCAATGAAAACAGATGATAGAGATGGAGAAGGAGAAAAATGGCTACTTTTACACATTATTATAGAAGATATGAGCAGGTGATTGGATGTGAGTAGAGAACGACAAACTGACACTAAGGTGTTTGAAGGAATGAAAGGTGGACGTTGTGTTCACACAGTGGAAGATTTTCCACCAATGGAAAATTTGAAAACACAAACTTTTTAATTGGGCTATGTAAACAAGAATGTTAGTGGCAGACTCTTTTTTTTTTATTACTCATTTTTATTATGTAAACAGCTCACCAGGAATGTTTGGAATTAGGGTAAAAACTAGAATATTTCATGCTTGTAAACATAGTGTCATTAGAGTTATTTACCGCCGTTTCCTCAGGATTAAGTATCACAGCATGAACTAGATGTCTAAACATAATATGAATAAAATGTAAATACATTACTTTACAAGGTTCTGAGTTTCAGCAGGGATCATTCTGTGTAGAATTTGCATGTTCTCCTTGTGTCTCGGTGGGTTCTCTCCAGGTACTCCAGCTTCCTCCCACCGTCCAAACACATGCACATTTATAGGTTAACTGTTCAGTCTGAATCACCCTCAGGTGCGAATATGAGAGTGATTGGTTGTTCGGCTGTATATGTCAGCGCTGTGACCCCCCCTACACCCACTGGTGGCTCGGATAGACTCCAGCGTCCCTGTGACCCTCCAGAGAAGTAAGCAGTTCAGAAAATGAATGAATGCGTGAGCATTATTTTGCCTGTAGACATGACTTCAGTCACATCTGCTGATACTGTTTTATCAAATGCAGTGTCAATATTTCACAGTCAAGCTATTTTAACCTAGATAGAGTATTTATAGCGCTATGGAGAGTAAACCAGCTCTAACAGTAGAGTTAAACGTCAGTGTGAAGTTCTGCACAGATGCAGTGTAAAATTCAACTCTACAGAGTGATGATTAGTGTCAGTCTGCTGCATTGCATTGTGGGTACAGGACATTTTACTCATTGTGTTGTATTCTATGTGCAGGGGTTCAAGGGGCGTTGTGTGTTAATGTTTATTTACGTTAATATGTCTGTTTTACAATGTTTATTGGCCTTTTTATGTTTATTTTTTATTATTATGACACCATTAGTCAAAGTTGTAGGCAGAATAATGCCAAACCTGATGGTCCCTATGACGCTATAACTGTGATACAAGTAGGGAGGACTTTGTTCTTACAATCTTACAAAGGAAAAGCATGTTTTTGGGTGATTGTAACCCATAGAGCAAACTTGCACTCTTCACAACCCTCACTGTGGGACCCCTGCTATTCTACAATGTTTCAGTATCAGCATAAGGTGCAAACTGATGAAGAAAATAACACTGCAGAGAAACTAACATTAACACATTATAGAGTCATTTTTAAACTAAATTTGGAGTATAAATAGCTCTATAAAGTGTAATCATATTATTCTTAACAGTGTGAAAATACCAGTGTTAAATATTTTTACATATTCATTGTTAATTTTGACACTGAATTGAGAAGAATTAACTCTGAAAATGTGACACTGGCCACAGAGTAAATTTTACTCTGTGGCAAATGTTATCTGAAACAGAGTTAAATTCAACTCTCTAAGAGTTACATTGACAGTGTTTTTTACTATGTACATTTTTGTCCTTCTTTTTCCTTCTTAATTAGGTGCTGAAAGAGGAAGGCAGGGTGGGGTGGGTGGATGACGTGCAGTAAGGGACCTGGGTCAGAAATCAAGCCTGGGAATATGTGGTAATGATCAAACAGATGAACCACAGGGCAACCAGATGAACCACAGGGCAGCTCATACTGTGTATTTAATCAAATACAAAGTTCAGCCCAAAAAGTAGAGAACTCCAACATTCCACAAGTGTGAGACGTCGCCAATTAAACTGTAATCAATAAATGTCCTCCATTTTTAGACATAGAATCCAGGGCAGACCGGTTTTGATACAAAACACAAGTAGCCATCTTGGTTTCATGTCTGGAGAAGGTTGGACCCATTAGAGCCAGAACTCCAGTCTGTTCCTCTGACGAAGGCTCTGCGCCAGAACACATTGTCATACATTCAATTTTGGGTTTAGACCTCTATTGAAGAAACGCTGCTGAAATCCAACCTACTCTTCCAGTACTGATGTGCTTTCTTTGGTTGGATTGGTGGAAGCCATTCTCTTTGTGTATGGTCAAGGGCTCTGTGGGTGTGGGGATTACATAGTCCTCGAACCCACTCTCTGTGTCAGCCTCCGTCTTTCCTCCCCTCAGGGCTTGCCTTTGAGTGAGTCCCTAGATGCTCTTCCAGTTGCCTTTCTTGATCTGGATCCCTCGGTGGAATTCACTCATTCTCTTTGGTTTTTTTTATTTATTTATTTTTATATTCTTTTGCTTCCCTCAGTCATATTCCTTCTCAACTGCTCTTTCTGTTTTTACTTCTTCTGACATGCCCCTGTCCTTCTCATTTTTTGTGCGTTGAACCCTGGGGATGAACACTACTACTACAGAAGGACACCCAGACAAAGGCGAATGATCACTGCTTCAACAAGTGGGATTGGAACGAGGCCTGGTTTAAGACTACAGCCTCTCCATCTGGAAATCAAAACTGGCACCCACAGAGACATGGAACCACCTAGGGGTGACTTTTATCACAGGAAAGATTTTCTACATCCCCGACCACCTACATACCATAAGGAACAAACATACAACCAATACATGCACAGATACACAAACATAGATGTTGGGGTTGTTTAAAATGCAGGAAGTGAAATCATGGGAAAGAAACCACCAGAATATAAAAATACCCCCTTCCATCTGCAGCGCTTGGTCCAAGTCAAAAGACTAAATATAAATATAGATGAACTTAAGGCTGTTTCACACCACTAAAGGAAAGTGAAGCTACTTTTTCAAGCTTCTGTGCTGAGCGATGGTGTAGAGCGGTAAAGTCAGGACTGACTGAACTGAAGCGGTGATCGGTAATTACAGCTATCAATCACATATTTAGCTCCCATACCTGTCTGAAAACATTTATGAGTGGCCAAATTTGATCATGGGGTAGATTTTCCACAGTCTGAAAACCACAGATGGGGTAGAATTCTTGTTTCCTTTCAGATCTCAGAATTATACTATGTTGAAAGGTGATTATTGTCCATAAAGTATAAAAGAAGCAAAGTGAAAAAAAAAAAAATCTCTTACTTATAAATGCAACAATGCATCTAACAAGGGTGAATTTTTTTCCAGCACATGGGTCTGTTTTTATGTTTAAAGAATGAATTTTGAACCCACACAAAGACTGAATCCCTTGTTGAATATGGATTTTTTTTTCATTTATCTCAATCAATGAGTCGACAAGTTAATTTTCACACGTCTGTTCTCATATTTCAGTTTAAATTCATTATTAGATGGCAGAACAGGTCAAGACCTTGAAGTTACTGACACCCCACCTGCCCTTCACGCAGCTTGTGGTCTATAAAAAGGCTCAACAACATATGTCCCGTTTTAGGAGGCTGAAAGGTTTTGATATAAGACAGGACATTTTAACCACCGTACATCACACACTTATTGAATCTGTCATCACGCCTAACACTACGTCCTGGGTACAGTTTACTCACAGAAAGCAGAAAAAAAACATGCAAAACTTACCACTAATAAAACAACCACAATCACCTGTAATGCAATCCACTTACAAAACACTTCTTAACAGAAAAAAAAAAAAACAAAAACATACAAACTCTTTAACTCCTACTGTATAATCCCTGAGATTAAATAGACTATCAGCAGTCTTTGTTTTAACCCATAAAGACCCAGCACTACTTTTATGTCAGTTCCAAAATGACATTTTCTCTATATCTAACCTTTCTTAAGTGATTTATCACCATTTATTTATAGTCTTACCCTCTGTGTTTTGTATTTTATCAGTATAAAGCATATATTTTCCAATATTTAATTCACTGATCATATAGATGTTCATTAAAGCTCAGATTAAAACTGGGGGGTTATTATATCAAAAACACAGAAAACTGAAGAAAAAGTGACTTTTTTGTTAAATCTATCATTAACTGAACATAAAACAAGAGTCTCCATCCACTGTCACTGATCCAACTCCATGGGTTTTACTGGTGAATCAATGACGTAGAAGATGTTTCCACGTTCACTATGGTACGGAGCCTCTGAAACAAAACAAAACAAAACAAAACAAAACAAAACAAAACAAAACAAAACAAAACAAAACAAAACACCCACTATGGAG
>JAPQRP010000003.1:6592353-6604779 GCA_037367295.1 Apogon hyalosoma
CAGATAAACAGTACCACAGTGCTTCAGTTTGAACATTTGACAGATAAACAGTACCACAGTGCTTCAGTTTGAACATTAGACAGATAAACAGTACCACAGTGCTTCAGTTTGAACATTGGACAGATAAACAGTACCACAGTTATTCAGTTTCAGCCTCACAGTTTGTCATGTCTTTTATGGATTGTGATTGTTTCTCTCAACTCACCATATATTTTTTATTAGCAATTTTTATATTTTATTTTTTACCAAGTACTAGACTCCATCTCCGCATTAAATATCTTGACAAGTTGATAGGACCCCATTTGAATTCCAGGTGACCCTACGTAGGGTCCCAACCCCAAGGTTAAAAAACACTGCTCTATGTGTTGCCAGGGTTAATGTAATCTGCCCTGGGCCTTCACAATGAGTAGTGAAGGCTCATGTAACTTAAACTGTACAGCTTCGGGACTGTTTCTTCAACCAGTCACAGCTAGGTAGCTGGCCCTCAGTGTTGTCAGCATTTATCCTTCCTCTGATTGGATGATTAGAGCAAAACTTATTTGATATAGCTTATGAAATGTAATTTTTGATTCATGCCAATAAAACTCCTTTAATTTAATTTAATTGAACTATTAATACATTTAAGGTAGAATTTTTATGCCCATGGCTGATGGAGGAGAGGAAAATGATTTGGTCTTAAACTTAAACATCAATTTTCAAGGTGGACTTTTCCAGAAAAGCTGGACATTGTGAGGAGAGGTTGGCCAACCCTGATGCTAGCTAGCCAGTTGAGCAGACATTCTGTGCCCTTAAGAGAATAGAAACTTATGTCAGGAATATGACTGGACAGAGGAGACTCTCAGCCCTGGTCTCCATGGAAATAAAAGTTGGGTTTCTTGCTTAAGTAATAATGGTATTTGCCTTTCAATATGACAAATGTCTCTGTCTTTAATGCCACAGCTTGTTATTTTGCAGTGTTTTGTATAGTATTAATGTTTTCTATAATTGTGACGTCAAAGTAGTGGTATTAAGAGGTGGATTAAGTTGAGTAAGTCTCCACTGAAGGTACAGAATGCATGGCCCACCACTGCATTGCTTAATAAATGTCAACAGATACAGTTATGTGTGATAACACTTACATGGACACTTAAGAAGAAGACAGCTCACTATAAATTACTTCCTTTCCCACTGTCATGTGATTGTTCCCATTGTGACACATTGTTCCAGTTATTTCTGGAGAATGTTTTGACATTAAAATGACATTTAAAACACACAGATTAGGGGGGAAAATGGCTTTGTTTGGCAACTGCCTCTGTCTCAGAAACAAACTTTCAGAGATCAAAGAAAGAAAAGCACCATGAAATAATATCACTAAAATGTATGGTATTAGTTTATTCTTGAAGGCCTGATCGGTCTACTTTCATATATCTGCCTTGCATTCACAGTCAACCATTTCATATCATTTGTAAAGCCACTGCATCATCTTTGTAAATGGAAAGCCTCTGTGGCAGCTTCACGTAATGTATAAACACACTCATCAGTGTTATCTGGTCAGCTGACAGACCAATAGCAATACATGCTTACAATACCTAATGTATATATTACTCTTATTACCTAAAGTCTATCTTAATTACACCAGCAGGCTGGATATTGTAATAAACTACATTCACACAGCAGCCATATTCCTCTAATGTGATGTTTAGGGTGTGAGGCTCAAATCGTATTATCTACAGGCTGTTATACATACCATGTGCTTAAGTACAATAAATGTAAAAAAACTATCAGTTTACTGGACACTAAAAATTTGGAAGATATAAGACTATATATCCAATAACACCTTTGAATCCATTCCATGACAGCTGCATCTTAGCCAACATTACTGTTCCATAATACAGTAGGAAATGTATAAATTAAACTTTCTTTGTCTTTACACCTAATCAAGTACAAGGACTATATATTTGTATTAAATATGAGTTAAACACAAAAATACAGTATGTGTTCCACTGAGTGTAAGGTCACAGAATGTTACAGAATACCAGTTGTTTTTTTTTTGTTTTTTTTATATCCCGCTTAAATACAGTATTAATATGCGTGTTAATATTTGTAAGTACATTTTCCTCCTCTACCACTGTTTCACATGCCAGCAGACCGTAATGTTGCCTAGTTGTTTTAAATATATTGTTTTAGCTCAAAATATGCTTCTCTGTTCACGGTCCCTCTTGAGTTTCACTCTACTGTTATTTCAGTTGTTGATCATATCATGGTAAAAATTAACAATTTGTCAATCAGCAGAATTTGGTTTCATCAAGTCATTGTTTTCATGTTTTAAACCACATCATTTTTGTCCCATTTGCACCCTGTCACCGTTTGCTTGGCTGCTGACTCCTCCCTCACCTTACCACACCTAATCAGCCACAATCAGTTTGACCTGTTGCTCACAGGTGTGCCTAATCAGCTGGCCAGAATAAACACAGCTCTGGTTCAGTTACTCACTGCTGGACTGTTCTCGTTTCATGCCTGACTATCCAGCCTTAGTTTTGTGCCTGTTTTCCTGGTTCTGACCCCACCTGATCCTGACCATGTCTCTTTGTCTCTGTCCTGGAAACCCAACCAGCCTTCTGCCTTAGGATTAAGGATAGTGATGGTGTAATGAGGCCCTGTGAAAGTGTCGAACCTTTCTGGCCAAATAATTCACCAAAAGTCTGATCAGACAAAGGACCGTCTAATAGCTCATTCATTCAGCTCATACTAATGTCTGCTGGTATGTTACATGTGGGCTAGTGGCTCTTTTAGTATAATTATTAAAGTATTATGTCAAAATCTCCATTTGAGGTATTGTAAAGCTAGATAAAATAAATCTATCCAGATCACGGTATACCAATGAAGTAATATTAGAGGTAGATCCTGGGGCCCAGTCATGGGCCCCATGAAAAGTAAACGTTGTGGACCCTTCATAAAATCTGCCGGGGTAGGGTGGGGTATTTATGTGGGGTAGGGGCGGGAGGTATATACGTAGGGGTGCGATCCATAACTAATGTAACTTATGCTGGGGTTTTGGAATATCAATAAAGTATTGTGTGTGTGTGTGTGTGTGTGTGTGTGTGTGTGTAGGTGGGTGCGCGCGTGTGTGTGTGTGTATATGTATATACACAATATTTGGCTGTATTTGTGGATAAACGGTTACAGAAAATGCTTGCGTGACCAGGATGTATTTGAGATTAGGCAGCTTGGGTGGTCAGTGGGAGGTGCTTTATTGATTTTTATTGAGGAATGAAAACAGTTTGACATTGTTGGGGTTCAGGCAATTCTTTCTTTTTGATATAACTTCCCCAGCCTTAGAATTTGAAAACATTCGCTCACAGAACTGGTGAAGCAAATTGAATTGCGTAATGAGACAGTCATGCGATTTCAGCAAACAAGGCCCCATTTGAGACAGGCTTCATTTGGACACACCCCCTTTGCTTGATAACGGCTTCAGGGCTTGAGTGTCAGATGTAACATCACTAATTAGGATATCTGCTTTCAGTTTTCCCGAGTTCTGTTCCCCGCCTGTGTACCTGTCTGTGTCAGAGTCCGGATCCAGGCTGGTTTAATGGGTTGCATTGCTGCCTCTCTGGCTCTGAGGTTTCCTGCCTGCCTGCCACACCTGAGACCTGGGTACAAATCTGGCTCACGTGCCTGCTCACCCCAGATCTTCCTCCCTTCAGTTTGCTTCTCTTATAATCATAATAAAGAACATTTTTGACTTTTACTGGAGTGTGTTGCATGTGAGTCCAAATACACAGCCTGTTACACACCTAGCATCCACAGGATGTTTGAAAACGCTGCTGCTCTTATTTTAGTTCACAGTCTCCAGGGCTGTGCTGTAAAGTGGACGGTCAAAAATGGAGACTTTGAGACATGATGATGCAGACACCTGCGTTCACTGCCTGTTTGGGTCTTATTGGTGATTACGAATCCTTCTCCGATTCATCTTAGCCATTTCTGGAGGAAAACAAGACATCAGCCTTGACTCCCAGCTGTTAATTCAACATGGATACTAAGTTACAGGTGTTTCTGTCTTTGTTTTCTACGTCGGCAGCTGTTGAGCAGTTGAATTCTGGTATTTTATTATGAAGCGACTGACTGCACTCACAGCGTCTGAGCTGGTTTTCAACCAATTTGCAATAATTCAGAATTCACTCCAGTGTATTTTTGTTAGGAGGTCCACCAATTTATTTATTAATTTATTTTATGAAACTTTGCTAGAACACTAGTGTGGATGTAACCAAAGCTGCATTTGGCTTTTTTTATACAAATTTCTATTCCTCTGTAGTAGAATTTCTCTCACTCTAACATACAAAAATATATATTCGTGCTACATTATTAAAAAGTGTATCTCCTCATTAAAATGCATAGGGGCGCTAATGGTAAATGGACCCCCCACACAGCTCATCAGTTTAATGCATGGCTAACCTCTCACAATTAGCAAGAGCAGGGGATGCTGTACTCGTTAAAAGGGAGAATGGGTGCAGTTTAATGCGTCAAAGACCACATGCTTTTTTTTAATTTAGTTTCTTCCTTTGTATATAAATCTGCTGTATGTTTCTTTAGTTTTTCTTTTCACTCACATATGGTTGCATGGTCGTATGCTTTCTGGAAACACACACACTCACACATTTTCTCCTGTCTTCTATGGAGGCTATTAACCTGTCGGCTTTCTGCAGAATCTCTATAATTTGGCCGTCAATTATTAAAATTCTACCTGCTGGCATATGGAGACAGAAAATATCCCCCGGCATTTATTCTGGACAGGAAAAAGGACTAACTGGTAACTCACAAGGGCTAATGTGAGTGTGACGTCGTGGGTACTGCAGGTTTGACACTGGGCCCAGCACACTGAGTGGATAATTGTATATGTGATGAGAGGGGTGGGTGAAAAAGAAGCTGGCGTTTGCTTAACAGTATGAATGTTATAATGGAAAGGCAATAAATTGGCAACCAGTTGTGTTACTTTAAATGGGATCAGACAGAATTCAGGTATTATATGTTTTCTGGAACTGCATTTCTTCCTCCTGCCCTCATAAAAGGTAACAAAAAAGGAGATGGAAAAACAGAGACACTGTGGTTGTAGCATTATTTTCCTGCAGGTGGGACCAGTGCAACAATTATAGCCGACATAACTTTATTTTCCTTCAAAGGCCACATCAAATTGTCTTCAATCTGCAGATTCCAACAATGACTGTTTTTCTTCTCTCACAGCTTGCGTTAGTGACACTTATTAGAAAAACTACTGATTTCTGAGCTCAAGCCAAACCAAACACACCCCTCCCCAAATCCCCCCACAATTTAAAATTCCTCCTAATCTATGCATCCGTCTGGAAGTATCTTAAACTGTAATACCACTGATGGACGCCAAATGCCAGCAGCAAAAAACACTTGCCCTTACACTGAACTTTTCTCTCAGGAGTCACTCTGGTCTCCTTTGTTTTATTTGGGTGTTCTAGTAAATGTTCGGGTGGTCGATCTGTTAATGAGACTTCAGGGCTAACACCTGCTGATGTTTTTATAAATTATGTTTATTAAGTTAAACATTTTCTCTCCTGACAGACACATCAGCTATAGTTGTGAGTCATAAATTACTAACAGGGCAATCAAACAACCTTGTTACACAAATCTTGGAAGTTTATCATTTAATGTATCACAATACCGGCATTTAGCACTGGCTTACCCATCAAGTTGCGCACCCTTTTGTCATATGTCACGTCAATCTCCAAAAACCTAACATGGTGATAACCAAACTGCGCACGCCTGGTATAAAGATGACAGACTTCACGGTGGCTTCTTCTCCCACTAGAGCAGGGGTGTCAAACATACGGACCGTGAGCCAAAACCAGCCCTCCGAAGGGTTCAGTCCAGCCCAGAGGCAAAGTACGAAGAGTACACTGATGACATCAACAGTCAAAGCTGTCACTGAGTCCTGAAAAGTTGTTTTGATGAAGTTAAATGATATATTTTTTCAGTTCCAGATGCCTGTTACTAAATGTTTTGTGGATTTGTAGATCCACTCTGATCTGTAAGTTGAAATGTACATGTGTAAATGATACACTGAGGTATACAATTATTAAAATTACACTTATTTTTCTTGGGAAATTTCAGAATGTTCATGGTTGTTCAGTTTATTCACATTTAGTGTTTAGGGTTTGCAAACATAAACATTTATACAATAAATTTTTTTACTGGTTTCTGCACTAAAAGAGGAAAAAAAATGGAGTTGTCATTATTTATAGATTATTATGTTGTTATTTTACTGATCTGGCCCATTTGAGGTCAGATTGGGCTGTATGTGGCTCCTGAATTGAAATGAATTGGACATCCATCCACTAAAGTCTCCAGTTCAATACACTTTTTTTCATTTATAGATACAGGGCTGAGGACAGACAATAGATATTTTCGATTCAAACAGAACTGGGTTAGAATCACTGACTGCATCTTTAAATAATAACATGCTAATCTAGGAGAGAACCTACAGCCTCAACCATCAGTAGCTCAGTTTATTAGTGGGATACCAACCTTTAAATTCTTCAAATTTAACAGATGTATTAAAATTAAGGAGATAGTGTTTTAAGTTTCTGTGTCTTTGCAGCATCTTTATGTGTTTGCATTGAGTTTATCGTGCTTCATGTACAACGGAGACAGTGTGTATGAAAGTCAGCATCCATGTGCATGCACGTTATTGTAGCAGGGTGCATTTAAGGGTAGATAGTATATAATGGCACCTTCCAATTGTGTTATAGTATTGCAGAGGAAGACACTGAAACAGAAACTGGGTGTAGAGAATAGCATATTGTTGAGGTACCCATGCAGAACACTGATGTGTGCAGATCTGTGTGGTTTTTGTTCATTGAGTTTGTGTGGCTGCAAGACAATGCCAAGAAAAAAATAATGAAATAAAACAATATACAGATTCATTTTGGAAAAGGATTAACATTTTGCTCTTTTCTTTCAGTCTAATATGAACCATATACTCCCTACTGACAGCTTGCCACGAACAAAACGGTCATAGCGGAACGTTAAGGGGGTGCACTTAATTATTTATTTGTGTTTCAACAGGGGAAACCGGAGCTCCGTCACCACTATAAGGCTATGAGTCATAAAAGCCTGTTTATTTAGAAACCAGAACTTGCTGCTCGACAGGCCGTTACATCTGGTGGCAATTATATCATTCAGCTCTCCATCCCACATGCTGAATTCGACTCATATGTGGGAGTTGCATCACATCAGAGCGTGTGTGTGTGATGAACTGTATGTGTGTAGGTGTATGTATTCTACATGTGTTTCTGTGCTGGCTCACAGTGATCCAAAAACAAAACATAGTGTCAGTTCAGATAAGTCACATATTTGCCTAAATAACAATTCATTTCACATTCTCAATGTTGTATTTTACAGTTGTCTGTTTCTGAAAGATGAGCCTTCAACCCTTGACATCTGTTTGACTGAAGATGTCAATTCGCTCTTTCAAGAATGTCCCCATTATGTTTTGTCACAGAACTAAATGACGAGTTGGTTCTAGAAGAATGGATATTGTTTTTTTCATTGTAGCTTCTTTCCTTGTGGGGCTTCAGTTCAACAGCTGCTTCCCGCCTTTGCTAAAACAGAGCTTGGCTATCGATGGAAAACATCTTGTTTCATTTAAGCTCTGTTGTTAAAGGACTTCGAACACACGCTCTCTCATCTTCTTGCTTCTCACCCCCCTCGTCTTTTCCTCCTCCCTTTTCTCCCCTTTTCCTCACCTCAGGTCCTGTCAAACCTCCCCCCGGGGGAGAAATGGAAAGTGTGCAGCTCTTCAGCAAAGTGCGTATCAGTGCATCCGTGCACATAACACGTGTGTTTGGTGTATTCGTTAAAGGCTGTCAGTGTGTATGCACGTTTCTGTGTGACTCAGTGTGTGTTCTGTTTAAGCCGACCGTCTCCAATGACTTACAAGGCTCCCTGTGTATAATTGGTGACCTATTACTTTCTGCCCATTGCATTTGACAGATATGAATTGGAGACTGCCATGCAGACACGCTGATTAATGTCAACCACAATTGCTACGTTTTAATTGTCAAAGATGAGAAGTCAGGTCCTGCAGAGACAGAAAGATGAACAAACATACTCTTTTGCACACTTGTGATTAAAGGGTTGGCGTGTCTCTTCATGTTTGGCTGTTTCTGATACTACCTTCATTACTGTTCTGTGAAAGTGGTCAAGTGTCTCAATGAAAAAACTTAAGAAGAAAAAAAAAAAAGCTAAACAAAGAGGTACAGGGTGTTCTCGGAGAACTGATGAATGACAGACATGCATATCAATCTGAATTGGCTGTAAATGAAAGGTATGACTTTTGGTTTAAGTTTTGTCTGAAATATACAAAGTCAACAAACAATACGTAACAGAAGATTCATGTTCCCTAAAGCAAATACAAGTATGATACAGAAAAAATGTACTTAGCCATACTCAGGTGGAATTCATTACCACCATGTTTCCAGAGAACAGTAGAGATTAGTTCAAATAAGTCTTCAAATGGTATTAGATCATCACATATTAAGGGAAGTGTAATAAAACTGTGTGTTTTATTTGTATAAAATTGTTGATTGTTTATCTTGATGAAATTGGAGGTTGCTATTTCTTGGCATCAAACATACGAAGGTAGAAATCAGATATACAGAACTGGTAACATGGGTTCGGTTTACTGAGGAGGATGACCAGGTTTATTTCTCGTTTATATGAACTATGGTGTTAATTTGATAAGATGAGCTGTTTTGTTTGGTTAATCTGTGTGACTAGTGTTTATCAGTGGGAATGAAAGTATGTGGACTGGACCCCAGAAAGGACAACCCACTGTTTTGAATTGTACTCTTATTTCCATTTATTTACTTACTTAATTACTTACTGATTTATTTATTTATTGTGTACACTGTTTAGATTTTATGTCATTTATGTGCAGCGGAAGCAGAAAATGCCAATAAACCAAAGCCATAGATGACGGACTACAGAAAGAAATGTTTTAAAATGGCTTCAACAAACTGCAGAAACAACATCCCATGATCCAGACCGTCAACATCTATCAGCTCCTCAATCAAAGGGCGCTGGGTTTTTCTCTACTATACCATAGTATGTTGAATACTACATTAGAGTGGTCATGGTCCAAAGCATGATAAAGAATATATTTCCAACATTAGTGGATGGAAACATGCATAAATTCATTAATATGAGTAGAACTGTAACTATCGGGGTTGAGTCGTTCTTATCACCCTATAGTATAGTATAATATAGTATAGTATAATATAGTCTAGCCTAGCCTAGCCTAGTCTAGTATGTTGAATCCGGCTGCTGCCTGAGATGCCACTTTCTCTGTTTATGTCGCTATCTGTTTGCATGTATGTGAACCCATGGGGGTTGGGTCTGCTCTGAGGATGGCACTGGTAATGTGTGTGATTTAGCTCACATCTGGTCATATACACTCCAGGAAGTAGAGCTAGAGTCATATTAGCTCACAGCGCACACACTCACTCCGACTGATCAACACACCGCTAATTAACCCGGTGCTTCTCGCAGCTGCTGGCCTTGACTTTGCTCCTGCCAAGACGGACGTGGGTGGCTCCTTAACCTAAATCAATCTGCACTAATTGCTGGTCTACGCTCCCCTGTGTCTTTTACCTCGCTGCCTGTCAGCATCCTATCTACCTGTCTGAATTGACAAGTAACTCCCACATCTTAGAGCCACTGTGATCACTCAGGCAGCTCAAAGGCCTCTGTGTTCTGATTTAACCACAAGATCAAGACAATCCGGTGTTGAATGGCAACAAACTACAATGTTGATACAGCATTATATCATACTAGCACGCTGACCCGTGGGAAACCACAGGTCATATTAGTACTGATATCTAGGGACTGAAGTTTGTAAATGTGTTGTTCCTGTTTTTAATGATGCAGAGTCTGGCTTCGACCAGCTCTGTATGTAAAGTGTCATGAGATAAGTTTTGTTGTGATTTGGCACTAAATAAATAACATTTTATGTGATTTGAACTTCATTTCCCATCATGCAGCGTGGTACTGCACTTCCCGTCAACCATCATTGGCAATGCAACATGATTGTAAGGCAGTTGTATTCCAGAATGACTAATATCTCCCAGAATAGTGGTCCTATCAACTTGTCAAGATATTTAATGCAGAGATGGGACTATTCCTCAACTGTAAGTACCAAGTTGGCCAGTTAAAAACATCTAAATTTCTCAGAACTGTGCAGATACACATGCGCGCGCACACACACACACACACACACACACACAGACCTTCCAGTATTATGAAATAGATTACTTCCTCTTGCAATATGTTATTGTCACGCAAGCCATAGCTAATAATGAATTTCCTTTTTTGAAGTTTTTAATGTAGGTTCAGGAACAAACCTCATTTAATTGAACTTATAGTTTCTACTGACATAGGTGTGTTGCACTCCTTTTGTCTCTCACTCCCACCCTCTAACTTCTTCTTATTATTGCTCAACATTGTTATTACTAAACATCCACATCATCCATCTATCCATCCTGCTCTTTTCACCCTACATCCATCTGATCCCCATTCTTGCAGAGCTGTATTTATTTAATAAAACATCATATATAAGTGTTATAACATTGTTCATTGTTTGTGAACAAACCAAACCAATTTGGAGTAAACTGGTTCACAAAGACTGACATACATTGTATGTCTTACAGTTGTAATACCACTGACCGCCACTGGTTTTGCCACTGGACTTCTCTTTAAAAACACTAAATTAGTCATTTTTTCTAGGACTTATTCCAGTATCAACCATTTTTATTTGAACTAATAAGTTATCTGGTGGTCCATCCTTCAATTTTTCTTCCATTAATAAGATCTCAGGTAAACTTTAATAGATTTTTTTTTTTATTTAACAAAACTTTTTTTCCCTAACTAACAACTCAGAAGTAATTATGGTGGATAGCTAACAGCAATGAGGCCATGAAACGACTATGACATAATCTTTGATGAAGTTTACCATTTTACCAAGTCAGTAGGTTAGTGTTTAGCAATAGCCCACCCATGACCCCTCACAGATCCCTCACACTACCACTCCATCCCTTTTGTCCAAATATGGTCACTTCAGGGTCCAAAAAGGAACCAATATTTAGGCAGTAGTTTTGTGATTTGTTGACAGCAAAATCACATACAATTGGCTTCAAAGCAGCACTTCAGAAATCAGTGGGTGACATCATGTTAATTATATACAGACGTGTGTGTGTGGCCACTAAGAAATACAAAAAAATATTCAAATGTTAAAAATGGATTAGACACAATCAAAACCCAAAGAGTAGGAGTGGGTGTTAAGGAGCTTCTTAAAAGCATCAATAGACTGTTTAATGGCCTCTGGCTCTTCATTCCAGAGCTGAGGGGCTGCTACAAAAAAGACCCTTTTTCCTTAGAATAGAGCACAGGCCACAGTGGGAGGATCTGAGGTGTCTAGTGGGTCTGAACAAGGATAATCCAAGAGAATATTTAAGGCAATCAGAAGGTGACCGTGGTGGACCAGTGAAGAGCCAGGAGATGGTAGTCTGGGAGATGGCAAGGTTGAGGGAGTTAAAACAGTCTGGGTTGAGATGTGAAATGTCAGATTTTTTAGATGGTACAGAGATGGAAGAAACTATATTGAATAACAGAATGTTCTTGCCTGTTGAAAGTTAAGACAGCATCAGATGTAACACCCTGGTTCATGGCGAGCGGTGTGATGTAGTTGGAAAGCGTACTGTTAATTTTGAGTTAAGCAGTCCTTGATATTTTAGATACACTTTTGAGGCACTGAGCTAAGACTGCACATTTTTGTCTACATTTGTCATCTTTGCAACTGATACAGCAGTGTAGCAAATAAATACAGAGTGACTTATTTTGGCTTTGGAGTTTGGGTTTGATAAGTTACACAGATATCATGATTTATTGTGGGTATTTATTGTGATATGGAGTAATGAGTTACTTTGTGATTAACAATCCTAAAGTATGATCTGCTGCAGAAATGGGGTAAACTAATATCAGTAAACAGCTGGATTGCAGCCAAAGCTGCAGCTATCAATTATTTTTGAAATCGATAAGTCTATCAATTATTTTCTTCAATTCAGTTCAATAAAATGATTATTTGAATAGGAAAAAAATTGTAAAAATGTGAAAGATATGTCTGAAAGTGACAAACAACTTGTTCTTTATTCCAAAATCAACTGAAACAACAACCACAGAATGTATAAAAGGAAAAGAATATATATAAAACATCTATATAGAAATATAGATATTTACATATATAATAGAAATATAGACACAACAGTAACAACAGTATAAAAGTATATATAAAAATATCTATCTATCTATCTATCTATCTATCTATCTATCTATCTATCTATCTATCTATCTATCTATCTATCTATC
>JAPQRP010000003.1:6617571-6636634 GCA_037367295.1 Apogon hyalosoma
TACTTTAATATTTACTTTATTAATGCACATACAACATTACATATTAAAGACTATTGTGCTTCTAGGTCTTTAGAGGCTTTATTACTTATTTCCTGTAAAGTATAACAAATAGCAAATGCATAAAAATGAAAAATAAAAGAGCAGAATTTAACACCAGTCAGAAGTATGGCTGGTTTGGATGTGTGTTGTGTCTAATGCTCCAGATATATAAAGAATATGGGACCAGTTTAGTAAGGAAGGAAGAACTGAATCAACTAAAACAGGATAGAAAAAGCTGTAAGATCAGCATGTTTAACTAATGTTTTTTTTGTTTTTGTTTTTTTTTTTTTTAATACTCTTAACTCCCTCTCTCTCTCAAGGTGTTCAGTGAAGGGGTCATAAATATACACATACACATCAGTGTGTATGTGGTGTTGAATGGGAAAGGCCAGAGAGCAGCTTTGAAATATTCAGCAGAGAACAACACATCGACATCAAAGAGAAAAAACTGATCCTTGTGCATGTGTGTGTGGGTCCCCGGGGCCTGTTGCTCATTATTCACTCTCGTGTCCTCCCGGCCAATCGTTATTGATCGGGCCATGTTAAGTATGGAGAGGGCACCTTATGGTGACAGCTTGAGTGGTGCTGCACAGCCTTGATCTTTTCTGATGGGAGATGATCTGGTGTGTGAAGCTGTGTGTTAATGTGGTAAAATATGTGGGTTTGAGGTGTAAAGCAGATTCTGATCTGGTAAAACACTGTATATAGTGAGAAAAACAGTGTGTGACAATGTGTGTGTAGGTGTGTGTGCTTGCCTTTTTAATGTTTTAATGTTTTAATGTTAGTTTCAGTTTGATTTGAATTTACTACTCATAAACCTGTTGTTACAGGCTGTTGCATGTGTAGTATTCATAAGTACAATTGAATCTCTGCTCTATTCATGACAATACACAGCCTGGTCAAAGAAATGTAATCAAATAAAAAATAATTCCCTCATCTTTGGACACATAATATTGTTGTACCTTGACCTGACCAACTAAAGCAACCCCAGATAGTAACACTGCCCCCACAGGCTTGTACTGTAGGTACTAGGCATGATGGGTAATCACTTCATCCTCCCCTCTTCTCACCCTCATGCATCCATCACTCTGGAACAGGGTCAGTCTGGACTCATTAGGCCACATGACCTTTTCCCATGGAAACACAGTCCAATCTTTATGCGCTCTAGCAAACTGATGGCTGTTAAAAAAAATGAGAAGCTACTGCATCAGTTAAAGGGTTAAAGAACTTGTTGCAGCTCAAACATGTTACCTACATATTTGTTTAGTTTAATCCCTGCCTGTTGGCCAGGCTGTGCATATCATTGTCTGTATTCATCCCGTCCTACTTAAGTTCAGTGAATGGTATTTATGATCACTTTGCACCAAATGTAGCACAAACTCCAGATCTAAAAATCTTGGTCAACCTACGATACAAGTTTATGAGGGCAGTGGAAAGTGGAGGACCCAAAGGAGAGCTCTGTGACATGGCAGTACTTGCAGAAAGGCATCAGCAGCGAAACCAGAAGCTTCTGCCTTACATCTGAGAAGCAACAGTACAAACCACTGAGACAGAGTGCTGCTGCAGCTATGTTGCTTTACTAGCACCAAAGGTTCTCCATATGTAAGATTTGCCCAAGCTTGTGTGAAGTGCATATTGGAGTTCATATTGTACATTTTAAGCTAACACAGGCAGTGAGTAACATAAGAAAAAGAATTGGGATTTTCATGGAAAATTCAACATGAAACCTCTACACTGAAATCAATAGCATAGAGTCACTGTGGATGTCAGCTACTGAGGCAAACACAAGCTTCATAATGGAGTTACCTAATGCACAAACAGACTACAAGTCACAAGAGCCCATTAGCACATGCAAATCTTCCATACACCTTTAATTGTGCAGGAAGTTTGCGGATCACACTGATACATCTGGAATTACTGTGAAACAGGTTCATGCATGGAAAGTATAATCTATATTAAGGCAAGTAGATTCATTTGATTCAGAGTAGCTACTGACATTAGAGGTGTAGCAATAGTATTAGACCTATAAAACCTTTCCACATCAAGTAAAATCTTACCAGTTGAGTGTGTAATATCCAGTGACATCTCGATTGCAATCAACTTGAATACCCTTTGCCTCACCTTAGTTGATGTTGGCTGCTAGAAATACAAAAATGAAAGGCTCTCTCTAGAGTCTGTATTTGTTTTGCCAATTCTGGGCTTTGTAGTCGAGGGGATAATAACTCTGGCCCACACTCAAATAGAGTAGGTGATGGTAATGCACTTAGCACTGTATGTTCTCACCATAAAAACAGAAAGGAGTTTGTTGTGAGCTACTGCAGAAATAAATTGTCCATGCATAAACATCGTCTCCACACAGGAGACCTGTTGCATGTGTAGAAACAAATGGCTCATTCTAAGGTAAAACATGATTCATATTTTCAGGTGATTATACACCAGTGAAAACATAATTATGTTCCATTTCTTCAGTTAGATTGCTCTAATTCTAACACGCAGAACCTCTAAACACTGCCAGTAGTGACTGTCTTGCTTTACCAAGGGGGTGTTCACGACTCCATATACATCTTGAATAATTATACACTGAAAAAGAGGATCACGCTGGTATTTCTGGAATTATGTATCTTGTGAAACAGGTTCACACAATGAAAAGCGGCTTTATACTGCATAAGAACCTAAGTAGATTCAGTCAATTCAACTATTGATATACCTCAAATCAAAACGGGTCCTGCAACAAAGGCAGGTTTTTAATTCAAAGCGTTTTCCCCTCTGCAGAGTCTTTTCTTAAGTTAATCACCGCTGCATGAAAATCTGAGTCAGATCTCTAATGAATTGTTTATGTCTAAGAAAAACCTGAATCTATTTATTACATCTATTGAATCCAATATTTCCTCATTGTGGTTGGATTGCCACAGATAACAGGCCGCTATTCATTCTGTTGGTTCAGGATTTGGAGTGCTGCCCGCTGGCTTGCATCAGTGCCCTCCTGTTTGTTTTCTCCACAAGAGTAGATGAGTCAACTGATTGGCAGTCAGACGCACGCTAAGATGATAGCACTAAACCTTGGCCCGGGCTAGCTGTTCAATTATTCACAGAAATGGGCAAGGCAAGGAAAGGAAAGAAAGCAAGAAAGACGGGAGGTGTGTGTGTGTGTGTTTGAGAGAGGGTTAAAGTGAATAAGAGAGCCAGGGAAAGAGAAATAAAGAAAGATGAAAAGAGCAGAAGAGGGCAATTCACATGCTGAACATCATCTAATAACACCAATTGAAAAAGATCTGCTTGTTATTATCACCCACCTTCACTGGCGCAAGCGCTGCCTAATGCCTTAATCTAGCTGCTAGCCACTGCCACCCACCACAGTGTGAGACACGCAAACACAATGAAGTAGCACTACCTCTGCCAACACAGCGCACAGACACACACACCAAGCACACCAAGCATATGGGTCAGATGTAATCGCAATAATTTCATTTCCCCGCTCATCAGCTCCAAGCCAGATAGACTAAGTCCCATTTGTAACCACTGCAGCGCTACTGGAAGGAAATATGACAGATAAGAGGACTCTTGTAATAAGCTGGCTGTGTGGATCTGATAAATGAAGAGAGCTTTTGCCAGTTAGCTGAAGAAATATATTGTGGAGCGGCGGAAACCCAAGTGTGGTAGCTAGAGGATTCATAAAAATAAATGGGGAAACAAATTAACTTTGTTGATTAGCTGCAAGACGGAGGAAGCTGCTTGGAAATGACTCGCCGACACTTGGGAAATCTTGAGAGTGCGAGGCGGCATTTTTGATATCAAGGAGGAAGGGGGCGGGGGAGTGTAGGACACAGATGTGTAAGATACAGTAAGTCCTCATAGGCAACTTTCTAACAACAGTCACTTCTCTCTCTCTCTCTCTTTATCTCCCTCTCACGTGCACTTCTTGTTAAAAACATCCACCCTTTTCAGCTGTTCCTTGTTAAATGACAGATGTGCAGTCAGTGCCGCTCACCACTGAAAGTGGAATATCTGCTCCGAACGTAGGCCTGCATCATTTCCCATATGGTGGGAAGAAGGTGGAGTTGCTAAAGCTGAATTTGAAATGTAAATAGGACAAAAGCATTGTCGGAGGTGGTTCACTTCAGCTTTTTCCAAGGCAGGTAAGTTTGTGTATCTCCACACAGGCTGTACAATGTGTTTGACAGTTGAGTTGTGAGTTTTCAGCGCTAGATTCTGTTCTAAAGCTACATGGTTGCGAACTGACTATAGTAATACTTCTCTGTCTACCCAGTGGTCAGAGGCAGGTCAGTTTGAGGTGGATGACTCGCTAACCGGACAGGTGTTACAGAGGTTAGGTTATGTTTTTTCCATCTTACAGTGCTAGTTTTGTGTGTCGTTCCCTTACAGTAGGTCATATTTAATGTGTTAGCTCATGTTTGCCCTGGAGTTATGTGGAGTGACTCACCATGATAATACAGAAATACACTAGCCAATATATTTTCATCTCAGGTTTGTTGCCTTCAAAGAGATAAATTACTAAATCAGAGCACTGCAGGCATCAATTTATGCCCCATCTAGCTTTGCTTTTCCAGGGACTTCCTATTTTCTTTCATTTATCGCAATTTTTTTGTTTGTTTCAAGGACTGCTGTCAACTGGAAGAGTATTTACCAAAGAGATGATAGTATTGTGAAGATTGAACGATGCCACAACTGCACATTGTCAGTGACTTTGTGAACATTTTTGATTTTTATATTTACTACAGTTTTTTTAGGGTTGTATGGAGGTCCTGGTGGTGCTATCGAACAGTAACTTTGAATTCACACTAGGGAAGTTTGTAGCCAATTGAGAATCACCTGAGAAGGAATTAACATCTGAGTGAGTTACTGACCCAACTAGGAGAGTTTCAGGATTTCTGGGTTTTGTTGAGGACTGGTGGTGGTTTTGGTGAAGACAGGCCCGAGTCAAAAGGGGGGTTCTTTCTCATTTTACCAGTCGATCTACATTCCTATCCTTAGCTCTGGTGTTGTGGGTAGTGACCAAAAATAAAATCTGCTGCTCCTCCACATCATGAGGAGCCAGCTGAGGTGGTTCCAGCATCTGGTCAAGATGCCTCCTGGATGCATGCCTGCTGAGGTTTGGAGCATGTCCAACCCAGCAGAGACAGACCCAGGACAAGCTGGACAGCTGGGGTAGAATGGCTCAGCATCCCCCCATAGGAGTTGGAAGAGGTGACTGCTTAGAGGGAAGTCTAGGCTTCCTTTGTGCTGTTGCCCCAACAGTGAGGACCTAGATAAGCAGAGGAAGATGGTATCTATCAAATCTTTTATTCACTCTTTAACCTCTAATCTTTCTTCGCATGTAACCTTTTCTAAGTGATTTATCACTATTTATTCTAATATTATTCTTTTGTATTTGTCAGTGTAAATAATGTATTTTCCTAAATGTAATTTATTAACCGTGTAGATGTTCATAAAAGCTCAGAATAAATTCAAAAATTATTATATCAAAACATAACAAATTGAATAAAAAGTGATTTTTTTCTGCAAAGTAGATCATTTACTTACCATAAAAACAAGCCTCTACAACCACTGTTATTGATCCAACTCCATGAGTTTTACTGGTGAATTAATGTTGCAGAATATGATGGTGTTTCCACATTCACAACGGAGCCTCTGAATGTCCAAATGGGTCATATCTGATGACCGTGAAAAGATGATTGAATGCATTTTACACCAATTATTTACATGTATTGAAAGGATTAGTGGTTCAGAAATTATTAAACATTATAGACCAGTAGATGCTTTTGATCTTTGGCGGCTGTTTAGGCCTTTGCAGGTTAAAAAAGGAAGAACACTATGACCTACATTTTTTCTATTTACTGGATCTCAAGCTTTAAGATATTGAGGTTTTGTGTTTACTTCAAATGCTCGAGAGTGGTGTTGTATCCAAACCAAACAACTGCAGTATTTGTTAAAAACTGAGGTGTTCAGGGCATGTGGTAAAAAATAATAACAAAAAATAACACTTTTACTACAATAACAAGGCAAGGCACATGAAGATTTGATGTATGTTACATCAGTAGATAAGAAAATCAACTGGTTTTGGCATATCATACTATATCAATAATTTATTAATTCATTTTTTTTATTTTATTTTTTTTTTTTTTTTTTTTTTTTTTGAGGGAGGGAGGGGTCATCTTTTTATCTATTTGGAAAGTTTGTTGTCATATTGCTGTTACTGTGTATCTGTTCTGGTCCAAACTCTATCATCTATGTTCCTTAAGTTCCCTTGTTTTTTTTTTTATTTAATTTTCTTTGTGATTTGGTTCATCCAATACACTTGAAGTGTTTGAGTGGTTGGAACAGACCACAGATATGTACAATTCAGTGGTAACCATTTATCCTTATTATAGCCATGAGTTTTATACATGAGTTATCAGAGACAGAAAAAAAAAAAAACAAAACATACAGAAGTGTATTCGCCATAAAGAAATGTACCCCTCCAAACCTCCACCCCATCAGGAAAAAAAAAAAAAATCTGCACTTATTTGCATATGCAATCCTGAGTGCAAATGAAATATAGTGCTTTTTATGTTAATCAATGGAGCGTTAAAAAACAAAAGAAAAAAGAACTACAGGCTTTGGAACAAAATCCATAACCCTGTTGCAACACAAGACACCATCACAGAGTAATGTAACTGGTACAGTTTAAACATTTTCATAAATATTTTGATCTTGCAATATAAAAATCTTGTATGAACTGAAATGAAGGACTCACCCATGAGAGCAATTCAATGCTAAATGGCTCAGTGGAAATACTCTGTAGGTGAGCTTTTTTTGTTTCAGATTAATTGGTTTCAGCACATAAAAGGAGGTCAGATATGAAGGGAACACTTTACTTTAACCCTTTATAAACAGAATATAAACAGACACACTCACTAAGAGGATAAAGGACAGGTCGAACCATCGCTTTATTCTATTTATGCATGCAGCTGTGTCGATAAATTATTTATAAATTAATGACAAATTGTGGTCCTCTGTAGAAATACTTAGTAGGTAGGCTAAACAAATATTTATAAACTACTCCTTTGTTACTGTGTTGTTTTTTTCCTTCATTTTTATCCCTAATAGAATGTAAAGCAGGGGGATCATCATTGAGTTTCCATACCTTGAAATTTCTTGTGGATATTTTTTGACTCAACATGAAAGGAGCAGAACAGAAGCATCACAAAACAGAATTAAAAGCTTTACCAACAGCCTTGCTGTGAAGCAGATGCAAAGAATGAATATGATGCGCTGCTTCAGTCAAAAACAGGTCAGAGTTGACCGATAGCGGACAAGACCAACACTTGTAAATACAGTTCATCAGTCTTACAGATGACATTGTGTAATCTTTCACAGCTTTTGAACACTTTTTTCATGATGTCTTTCAGAATAATTTTCATCTCCTTGGCCAAACCATGCAGCTGAGCCAGATACAGGTAAATAAGAACTGGTATCAGGGTTGACTTTGGAATAAATCACCTTGAAGGACACACCGCTCTGATTGGCTGTTTAGCTACATGGCTATGATTGAATTCACGAGATGCTACTATGTTGAAATATATAGTAATACCAATATTTTAGTGAACTTATCATGATGAGTGTCTCTAATTCACAACATAGATCATGAAGACACAATAACATGTAACATCTTTTTCAAACAACTCAACTATGAATAATTGTATGCTAAACAAATATAAAAGGCTGTTGAAGTCAGCTGTAGGCTGTTTCATTTGTCTACTACACATTGTTATTGGCATGAATTGCAGGATGTTCTGCCTAAAAGGACTGCACAGAAAAGAGTCTCAAAGCTCTAAGTGACACCATTACAATTCGACTTTTTTCCACCCAAAGCCCAAACCTCCAAAGTGTTTCAACTACAATTTCTATGTCCAAATTTTAAAGCTATGGGATAAATATAATGACATAAAACGTAAAAAAATAAATTATACATTGTGTTATGTTTGACATTATATTCACCTCAGTTGTGCAAGTACGGTATGTAAATCACATTGGGCCATGATGGTACAAAAGAACAACTTCCTTATACTACAGCTAACCCATGGAGCTGTACTACAGGCCATTAGCCACAGAAGCTAACCAATGGCTGGTGTAGCAACCAATCACAGCAGGGTGCCCCTTCCATTGCCTAGCAACATAACAACCAATCACAGAAGACCATCCATCAGACATTACATTATAACATCAACCTTGCGTCAGGCAAGGAATAAAAGCAAATTTTCAAGTACCATCAGTCAGTTAGCTAATGTTGCTTTTAAGAAGCAAGAGGAGATCACTGGATTACCAACATGGCTGAGCAGGATAATGTGGGTGAATTTAGAAAGCATGACTTTTTCATTCATCCAGACCATAAAAATATAACTCTGCTTGAAATACATTTCCAGCAAAATATAATTGAATTTCAATTTATGAATGTACTCATAAAGGAGAGGGGAAACAAAATTAAGAGAAATGTCTTCTTTTAGATCAATGGAACATTATTACACACTGTTGTTATTATCATTGAATTATTATCTGACTGAAGGGATCTCAGTATTTTCTGCAAAGCATATTCCAATAAAAACAGGTCAAAAGGAAAGACATTTTCCTTGTGCGGACTCTCTCTAGAGGAAACGCTTCAGTGCTTTGTAGAGAATCATTGATGCGAAACGTAACACATAAACAGTCACCTTGTCAGTCACCTTGTCAATCAGTCAGTCAGCCAGTCAGTCAGTGGGCCCGGTTCCTCATCCACTCTACTGTTCATGCATTATCCATCTATCCAGGAAGCTTCCCCTCTCACCCCTACATCATCCATTCCTGCTAATTCCTCAACATGAGCTGAACTTCACAGACCTGTTATGACCCAACGTCTCCTCTTCTTATGCTGATGCCTGATAGAATTGCTGATCAGGACCTCTTAACTTAACTTGGTGAGGGCAAGCAGGATATTGTTTTTGCCTGTAACCATTTTAACTCACCAACAGATCATCATTCTTGACAGTGAGTATCTAGAACCCTGTAGTTTCTCCTGAAAGTACATTCAGATTTCACTGTTTTCTTGCTCTTGTGTATCATATCATAAGAAATGTCTTCATTTTTTTTGTCTCATGACTCTTTGGGAGTATGAACACTGAGCATGCGTCACTCCCTCACAGAATGTCCCTATAGTGAATGAACAATAAACATTTTAACATTTTCTTTATCAGTTTTTATCAGTTCTAAGTAGGGGTGTGAGAAAGTATCAGTTCTGTGATATATCGTGACATTTCATTTCACGATACTGTGTCAATATTTAAAACTACTGTATCAATATTTTTAGGTATTTATTCTAATGTAGACATGACGGAGATTAATTTTTGTTTTTTGGAGTTCTTTTTTGTTTATTTTTGGGGAACGCTGCAAGCTCTTTTGTTCCTTCTTTTATGCATTCCTTTAACAACTAATATAATATAAATATTTAAGCAGGACCTTCAAGTGTGATGTCTGTAAAACATAATTTTATTTATTTACTTTTATGTGTGTATGTGTGTATCTTTTTTGTACTGCTGAAGCCGGATGTTAAAACTTAATTTATCCAAATTCTGCACTTTAAGTTTTTATAGAGGAAGGTTCTGTGATATAGCATTAGATCCTGTTTTGATCAAATAAAAATGTGTTTAATATTTGTGCATATTTCTGGTGTAATTTAATTTTTCCGGGAAATAATCTTTTTTTTTTTATTAAAGAAACAAAACAAACAAAAAAATATTGTCTTGTTAACAGTACTGTGATATATCACGATGCATCGTATTGTTGATCTTAGTATTGTGATTTGTATCGTATCGCCAGATTCTTGCTAATACACTCCCCTAATTCTAAGATGCACCGTTTGGTACTTAAGAATACCCCCTCGCCTTCTCTATTTTGGCAGCAAAAAATGAGAAAAACCCCTCTCTGTTTAGTTTAAGGGATAGCACTGGTCCACAAACAATGTAGGTCGTAGTGATGCATCTTAACACTGGATGTTACCCTCCATTAACCCATAAAGACCCAAATATACACCAGTGACTAAAACCATCTACTGATGTAAACTGTTTAATACCTGTTGATCCACTAATCCTATCGACACATGTGAATACTTGGTGTAGAAGAGCAGCCATGGCTCAGTAGAGCTCAGGTAGAGTGGGTCATCTTATGACCAAAGGGTTAGTGGTTCAAATCCTGCTCTGTTCTAGTGGTGTGCTGTTGTGTACTTGGGCAAGACACTTCACCCTCCTTGCCTCACACTGGTGTATGAATGTTCGGTGGTGGTCAGAGGGGCCGTCAGCCTCACCCTGGAGCAGCTGTGGATACATATGTAGCTTACCACCACCAGAGTGTGAATGTGTGAGTGAATGAATAATGGATCCACATTCATAGAAAAGTGCTATATAAATCTAATCCATTATTAAAATTTAGTTTTTCATTTTTTCATGGTCATCAAATATGACCCATTTGGACATTCAGAGGCTCTGTAGTGAATGTGGAAACAGTCATCTTCTACAATATTGTATCATCAGTAAAACCCATGGTGTTTGATCAGTGACAGTGGATGGAGACACTTGGTTTATGTTCAGTTAATGATTTTACTGAAAAAGTCACTTTTTCTCAAGTTTTCTCTGTTTTTTTGTATGATAAGCCTGAAGTGTGACCTCAGCATGATTAAAGTACATGATCAGAAAAAATAATATTGGAAAATTCCTGATTTTCACTGGAAAAAATGCAAAATGAAGAGGATAATGTTATTATAAGTTATGATAAATGATTTAAGAAAGGTTAAATAGAGAAAAAAATAATAATTTGGGAACTAACACAAAAGTAGCACTGGGTCTTTATGGGATAAACAGAGCAAAAAAGGAGAGGAAGTCCATTCTGAGCTAATGTAGGAACATGATGGTGCTACATGGTGGACTAGTCAATAACAGCGACCAGTTTTCTCTGTCTTTGTTAAGGAAAATAGGATGGTTTTCATTTTTTTGTGATTATACACTGAAGAAAAAACAATTCTGAATATTATTTTCCATTACTGCAATTAGACTGCCCTCAGACTCCTTAAAATATGCAATAATACATTTAAAACAGTGCAAAACTTCCATGTGGCTCTCTGACTGTAATGTACACTAAGTCCTGTTAACATTAGCCATTAAACCTTGTATTTTTTGTGACAGTAGTAACACTGGACATTTTGTCATGCACTTATATTGCATTCAACTACAGTTATAATTTCCATTAAATATAGGGAGAAAACAAGTTACCAGTCACATTCCCATGCCTATTGTTTTTATTTTCAGATGACATTGGTGCCAGTTCTGAAAAAGTTATTCATTTCAAGACAGTTCCATTGAAATTTGATAGTTTGATGACTGCATCCATATTATATTTATGACATTTGACAGATTTACAGAGCAAGTATTTAGAGGCAAATACAATTAAATGCAATAAACTTACCAATTACTTCACATTGTATTGTAATTTTATTGTATTTTTTTAAAATCAGAATCAGCTATATTGGCCACGTATGTGAAAACATACATGGAATTTGGCTTCGGTTTTTCTTTGCTCACGACATACAATTCCAACATGAACCAAAAACAACATGAAACCAATCACACTTGAACATAGACCTAATATAGACAAACATTCGACTAGAGACAAGTTTTTGTTTTTTTTTGTTTTTTTAATCACAATAGGGTTTAATAGCATGTACATAATGCTACAGTATTCAGTATTTAGTGGCTGTGCCTTCAAATTATGCATCTTTAATCAAATGCTTAGTTTCCCACAATACTGCTGGATTTTTGGTCTGTTTCTTCTGACTCAGGGTTGTGGGTCCCTAAGCAGAAACTTGTTTTTTTACTTCAGCCCCCTCATTTTCTGTTGAACTAAGGTCAGGCTTTAGGAAACCACTCCAGTATGTTGACTTTGTTGAATTTAAGCCATGTTGTTACCATTTTGGAGCAATGCTTAGGATCACTATCCTGCAGAATGTTCCGTTTGTCTCCCAAGATTTAACTTCTTGACTGATGTCCTCAGATGGAGGTTCAGAAAATCCACATAATACTCTGTCTGTGTGATGCCACCAGTTTTCTGAAGTGGATCAGTTTCTCTTTTGGTAAAATCTCCCCACATGCCTTCATGTCACAGATGGGAGAGTGTTCTTTTACAAGCATCGCCCAAAGAATTGACCGAACATTTCTATTTCTTTCTCTCATCTGACCAAAGAACATTGTTCCAAAAAGTGTCACAGTACTCATTTGAAAACTTATTTGATTATCAGTCCTCTCAAGTGACATAATGACAAAAGGGAACAAGTAGAATGTACCAGTTATTTAAAACATCTTCACCAGTTCCTTGACTTTTGATACAATAACCTTCAAACATTTAGAAACCAGACTGTGGAGAACAGAAGTGGATTTTTTTTTTTTCCTGAGGTCATGACTGATTTTTTATAGAAGAAGAACAGTGATAGAGGACAACTAATTGTGAATTTTTAAAGGCCAATGTAATCATGATAGCTTGAAACAGGCAAATGCCCATAATTGATGATAACCGTGGAAAAAATTAAACACTGTTAGATCTTAACAACATCTCATTAGAAACTGGATAACTGAATTGAACACCAACATAGAAGTAATTAAGGGAAGTAGCTGTTTGCATCTGGGTGTCCTTCATCACTAATGCTGTTGACACCCATGTGGCTGGATGTATTCAGTGGCAGATGCTATTTACACCTATGTGTCAATGTTTTTTACACCTGATGTTGTAACGGCCATCTTAGTACACTGTGAATTTGCATAGCGTTGTGATGGAAGTGCTTTCTTACATGTGATTAACATTGTGAAAGGTTCTATTTTGTCCCAGACCATGTTCTTTTAACTCCAACCATAAACCTAATCCATGTTTTTGAATGCCTCAACTTCCATTGAGAGAAAAAAAAAAATCTGGGATCGCATCTGGGAATCAAAATCCAGTTTCTCACTACAGATACATTTCTAGCCACAGATCTTTTCATGAATAGCACCACTGAAAAAAATAGTCTTGCGATGTTGTGTTTGTACTTGGATGTAGCAAAGCTATTGTTTTACTATTTTCCGTGTGCAGATAGACACATCCAAACCAGTTAATCAGTCAAACCACTGTGACCAGCTAAAGGACACAGTGTTTCAGAGTGAGCGCTATAATACAGCCCTAGTTTATTTCCAATAATGATGAGTTCAAAGGTCATGACATCAACTTCTGATGGTTTCCAGGCTGTTTAAAGAATTTGCTGTATGTAAACTTTTGGCACTCTGAAAATGTGATACTGTGGCCCAATCCTAGTTCACCCCTTGGCCCTCCCCCTTACCCCTAACCCTTGGCCCTTGCACTTGGCACCACCCTTTGAAATGGAGTTGCAAAGGATAGGGGTTGAAACATTCCTCTATGAAATGAGACAACCCTTCCAGACCTGTTGTCATCAGCAGTCATCGGTGCTACTATAAATAGATCCAACAACTTTGTTTCCGAAAGAATCCACCATGCAGCTGTAACCGTCTCTGTTCCATGGGCTTTGGTCATCTTTTTGTGGCTATCAACTGCAAATCACCGAAATGCAGTTTACAACACATTAAAACAGCATTAAACAGTCAATCAAATGATTAAGTTGTTTATGAAGAAAATACATACATTTATGTGTTTCTTTCGCCACACTGCTGCACTTTTTTGCTTTCTTTAACTCTATCTTGCCGATGATTTGAACAGAATTATGGGAAATTTCTCATACCCCCCTTTTTGAAGTATAGTCCTGAAAAATCTCTGTTACGAGGGCCAAACAGCCCTCCCCCTTAGCCCTTCCCCTCCGACTCATCGAGAATGAGGAGACCCCTACCCTTTCACGTGAACACACAAAACAGAGGGGAAGGGGTAAGGGGGGTGGGCAAGGGGTGAATTGGGACTGGGCCTATAAATGTAGAGGAATAAAGAGCAGAATTTCTGTAGCTTTTCTACTCTTTCTGAAAAAAGAGTGTGCTTGTGAGACCACTGAATTGGCATAATTACATGGGTTTAAATGCAAATTTACAATGTGCTTATTAATTCTATTCTGCTCATTTCAAATGACTGACTGCACTTAATTAAATCAGATTGATTAGACTTTTCTCGACTTTCCCTTTACAACCACATAATTATGACAAATAGAGCCACTTGACATCAAATCTACAGCAGAGGACGGAGCTTTTCTTTTCTGTCACTTGAGTTTAAGTCCCGTTGTGGGGCGGGTCATGAGGATGTCAGAACAGGTCTCCCATAATAGCCTGAAGAAATACTGTTTATTTTACACTGATTTCAGGGAAGTGACCTGTTGTTCTTAACAACACCATACATAAAAATATTACATCAGGTTACTCCTCCACCCATGCCCACATACATTATATTTTCACTGACTGTGGACGGATGGAGTTTGTTCCATTTCATGATGTTCCTCATCAGCACATACATGCTCTGGGTGTCCATGCTGTGGTTAATGGATGTCGGTTATGTCATGATACCAGAATCTAAACTTTTAAATTGGAGTAGATTGGATATAATTCTCTGTTGCTGAATCCAACATTAAACACGTCATTAAAGGGGGGTTCCTAATAATGGAATTTGTTGTCTGGACTGGACTGGATAGGCTCCCTGCAGTCTAATGAGAATGCATCATCATTTGTGGCTCATAGTTTGCCTCTCAATGTGAGATACTCACCAGACAAAAAAAAAAAATGTCTAACAAGCATCCTGAGCCTGAATGCAAGCCTTTATCTGAAACAAGGTCATATATGTGAAGGGAAAAAAATATTCTCCCTGGTATAAACTTTTGTTGATGTGGTTACATTGAAATATTAATCTTTCTAAAACAGTGCTAATGGCGAGGTGAAGAGAAAGAGATGTAGGAATAATTAACGGTGGAAAAAAAAAACAATATGCAGAAAACATGTTCAAAGAAATGTTTTATTTAAAAAGCAGCGCCCCAGGACCTGGCGAGTTAATGGCTGAAAGGGCTCCTGCTTCTCAAGTGTTTTTCTGAGCTTTGATTGCAATTTGAAGAAGGAATTATCTCATCGGGGTGCGTAGATGGAGGGAGGTCGGCTCTGACTGTGAAGTGCTTGTCATTACCAACATCTCTCCCTTTTTCCCTTGTTCCCTTTGTCTCCATACACCCCCACAAACCCCCACACACCTCACACCCCACCCTTTTTTTCTTCACATTTCATTTGTCATTTCCATTGAGCGGTGGTTGTTCTGCAACTGCGGTGTCAAAATATTAGTGAGCCCATAAACACAACACACATATGCCACTATATTTACAGTAAACATAAAGTAATATACATTCTGAATGTTCAGTGTAGGAAAATGCTTAGCAATATACTGGTTGACTGGTTTTACTTTACCTTCAATGACAAGACTCAGAACTTTATAATAGAGGTTGATGTAATACAATAATTTATTTATTAATACTGTTTTTATTTTTATTTACAAATATTATTTTACTTTGACTTTATCAGAAACTAGATAAGTGTTGAACTGAACATATTTGTCAAAGTAATAAATACTGAGATGAATAAATCAATCAAAAGAAAATTAATGAATTGAATATGACTTCTAACCAGGTTAAAAATGACCATACAGTGTGTTTAAAGTTGTCAGTGATATGCATAGAAACATATGACTTTGTTAAAAAAAATATGCTAAAATATTGATCATGACTTGAGGTTGAAACGGTTTGAAAAAGTTAAAAGAATTAATGTAGATATGGTAAGAAGGAAAGAGTATAATGTAATAAATTAGTTAAAAACTATGCACAGGTTACATTTTAACTAATTATTTAATAAAATAAATAACTAAAAATTTTAAGTGTCATATGGCAATAATTCTCACTGCTGATTGGTTGAGGAGTTTAAATTGCAGAAACGGGAAATGAAAACACGGGTTAAGATTTGCAAAGGGAAAATGTTCATGTAGAGGAGACGAAACAAGATCTACTAGTCATTTTTCTGTAACAAGATATTTATGCTACACTTTTTTGGTGAACAATTACAGATACTTTTATCTACAATATGTTGTAGGCTACAGTTGCTCATTAGCATACAGTATGTGTGTTAGCATGCATTAGCTAACAAGTGAATGGACTTTTAGCCACAGATTAGCTGGCTCTGCTAACTACAGCTCATTTTTGCTGTAGAAACCCTGAAGATTTCCAAAAAGTTGAGCTCATACCAAACTATGTGGACATTATTAGTGCAGTGATCCCTGGACATGTACCATCCTGTTCTCCTCCAGAGGCTGAGACTAGAACCCTGCACACTGGAATCAGACTCTGGGACGAGCTACCACTGTTTCATTTATTTATTTTGGCTCATTTGTGTGAACCAGTCAGAATTTTAGGGTTGCATCACAGCTTCACATCAGACCTGCAAAAAGAGAGTTACCGTGGTTTAATGTTTGGTTACTGTGGATTTTATCTGAAAGAGAAGATTGCAATAACTTTTGAAACAATTTGATTCCATTTAAGACACAAATATTGATTGATGCATTCATTCATTCATTCATTCCTTTTCTGAACCACTTTATCTGTCAGAGGGTCACAGGCATAAATACACAACTATTAATCAGTTTTATTTTATTTCTTTTTTTTTTAAACTTAAAAATGTGTAAATAATATATCCTTTAATTTTTAAACATATTTTAGTCTGGTGTTTTACCATTGTTTATTAAAGGACACTCAAGGCATTAAAAGTGTCATTAGTACCAAAAAATACAACAATATTACATTACGATTTGCTGTTGAATATTAGATTTTAATGGTTAAATGAACTGAAGACACTTTCCTGAATAACATATGATTTAAGTGCAATTTTTATTCTATTATTTCTCCTCATAGTCAGTATTTCCAGTTGAAAAATCTACTGAAAATGATTTGTGCACTTTAGAATATAGCAAGTAAATACTCCAGTAAATACTCCCAACCTGCTCTCTTAAACAGTGCAAACCACATGCAACACAAGAATTTATGGCATAAAGACAATTTGCTACATTATTATTATTATTATTAGTAGTAGTAGTGTTAATAATAATAATAATAATAATATAGTGTAATATTTATGAAGTTAGATCACTCAACAACATTCTGGTTAGAGTGCACTATCTAGTCAATGTGAAAAACAGCAGAAAATGTTATTATAGTTTATTGGCATATCATTTAACTTTCAAGATCTGCTTTTTATTGTTGGCAGGTTGCACCTCATTCATGCATTCTGATTCCTTCACACAGTGGGGGACTTTTGGGGAGCTAAACAAACCCTGTATTAAGGCAAACCTTAAATGTGTGAGATTCACCTGCACTGGTAAGAGCAACAATAACAGTGGAGAACATCAAAAAATGGTAATAATAGAAGAAAATAGTAACATAAAGGGTTAAGGAATCAGCATGTATCCATCAAAAAAGATATTTCACACAGGAATAATAGTAACCATAGTGGGGGAAAAAAAGCATAAAGGCTGTACTGTGCAAAAGCCTGAGGCCACCATTAGGCCACCACACATATGCAATTCTCATTTTCTCTGTCAAGACACAACCAGAATAAATAGGAAATATGTACAGCACATATAAGAACAGTTTCAGGGGGGAAAAACAGCTTCTACAACCCGAAGTGTCACGTATTTACCCTCCCTTTGCACTCTACATCTTTAACTCTTTTGTTCAGACAATGAGATTTATACACCAGGTTTCATTCAACACATATCAGCTGTTTCTTATTACCCACGCTGACGCATATGGGCTGTTTGACGCTGACAGACGCTGTCGGTCTCTGGGTTTGTTTGTTTTTTTGGTGATTTTATTGGCACCATCCCTTGATAAGTACAAGAGCTAAGATGTTCAAACTCAGCTGTAATGATGATCATGATCTGTATAAAAAAAAAAAAAAAAAAAAAGTTTAAACGAGTTAGTTATTCTAAACCGGTACAGGACGTGGGTCGCCACCTCTTCTGAATGCAGCCTAGTTGTTTTGGGATGTGTTTTGTTATGGAAACAAAGGCCACACTACATCAGATTTTTTATTTATGTATTTATTTATTTTTATTCAGTGCACACATTTCCTCTATGTTCTTGTATCTGTAGGAAAGTAGATTGAGAAATAATGTGTTGCCACATTACAACCTTGCAAAACAACACCAGTGTAGGTGCATGAAGACCTCTGCACAGCACTATAGAGAGTGTAAAGAATAACATATGTGGTACAGTAATATAAGAGTAAATAAACAAGCTGTTGCACATGGGAGTAGAGTGTTATCTATGTATTGCATTGGAGATGCAATTAAAATCTGCATACTATGTACCTCTGGCAGAAATGTAAACCACAAAGGCCTATATAAAAGTCCAGTTACACATGTATGTACCACGGAACAACCAGAATCATAAAATAACATGACAGAAGTTCTTGGTCTTGGTCATACCACCCAGCACCACTCTAGGTTGGTCTTTAGTCACTGAAGAGTGTGTTCAGGTATGAATGCAAAACACAATCCTGTACGCTGACATACATTCACACATGTTCATATGTATACAAACATGCACATGCATACTGAACCTGTCTATGCAGAAGCATTCTGTCAAGATATGTTTTCCACACTCTTCCCCCTCCTTCTCTTCCACTGATTTGAATAATACTTCGTAACCACAGTCTTAAGTGACTCCTTTAAAAAAAAAAAAAAAATGCCGTGGGCACAAGGGTCATGATATTTCCCCTTAATAATTGTGCCACATTATCACCATTAAGCGCTTTTCCACCTCTCTTGCACTTCTAATTACATTGTTTCAAGTGCTGTGACACATCTTTTCATTTGCTGATGCACTCTGTAAAAGGACGCGAGTGTGAGCAGGGACAAGAGTGAGAGAGTGCAGGAGAGGGAGACGACAAGCACTAAATCCCATCGCTATCATGCAAGACGAGTCTTGATATATATATAG
>JAPQRP010000003.1:6665155-6680274 GCA_037367295.1 Apogon hyalosoma
TGTGTGTGTGTGTGCGTGTGTGTGTGTGTGTGTGTGGGTGTGTATGCAAGTATATATAAATACTATTTATATTCATATTATTAACATAAAATTATGTTGCACATGCACATGCTGTGATATGTGTGTGTGTGTGTGTGTGGGGGGGGGTTTTACTGAGAACTGTTATAAAGCCTGGTGGCTGTTGGGAGGAATGACCTTCTAAGTGTTGTTCTGTCTGCATAAACTGAATGCTGCAAAACAAAACAAAAAATCCCGTTTTACAAAAAATACAGAGTACAAAGTATAGATATTTGTGTTAAAATGCACATAAACAGCAAAAAAAAAAAAAGGTCAGGGGTAATATATGCTTAAGTAATGCACATAAAATTGAAAACTGTACCCAAGTATTTCTAGCGCTTGCATTTCATCAGGTATCATGTCACACTTTCATTTCAGATCTTCCCCTTTTCCATCCATTATTATATCTATTCACACCTTATCCATAACCCACTGCCTTTGTCAGAGGTTTCACAAAAGGATCCCGAGTGAAAAATGGAGGTTAGAGCATTGAGTCCTTGCTCTGTGCAAGTGTGAGTGGCAGAGACTGTATCTGTCCATATTCCCCTTTGAGAATACAATGCAACCCACCGCTCACTGAAGCTCTCCAGATGATGAGAGAGAGAGAGAGAGAGAGAGAGAGAGGAAGAGAGGGAGAGAGATGTGGTGAAAGAAAGACATACACGGTGGCACTGTTGCAAACAATTGCCATTAATGGCATCATCTTTCCCCCACCGAGTTTGCATCGAGGGAATAGTGAGATCCACATTGATGGCATGCTAACATGCTGGTTCTTTGAATGTTTTACTACATACAACACACCAGAGAAAAGTAGGAGTTGTTACTATAATGTCTGATATTGGGAAAAAAAAAAGGTGGGACAGCATTAAATCTGCATACTTTGTTTTTACCCTTAAGTAGAGTTTTCACAGATCTGACTTCTTTCTTTCCTGAATTCTTCCATGCATTTTAACCCAAGTGTCTTCTTCGTCTCTACCCTGTATTTTCAAAACAGGATCATTACTGATGTTTTCATGCGATTTAGGGGAATTATTTTCAAACTATTTCAATACTAATGTTTTATTCTCAAGAAGAGTTCACAAATCAGTATCTGCTGGCATGATAGCTGCTCTTCATGCAAAAACACCATCAGCATTAGTGTCACTTTATTTGATGACTTATGAACATCTGTCTTGCTCTTGATCACATTTCAAAAGTATTCATTGGGTTTAGGTCTGTAAAATTGGCATGGTCTCTAGATTGTACATACCGCTCATTACCAATACTGGCAGGTAGACACACATTTGGAACTTCTTTATAGAATCTAGACCAAGAGTGTCAAAATCATTTTAGTTCAGGAGCCACATTCAGCCCAATTTGATCTCAAGGGGGCCAGATCAGTAAAATAATAACATAATAACCTAGAAATAATGTCAATTCCAAACCTTCTCTATGTTTTAGAGTGAAAAGAGAGAATTACAGTATGGAAAAAATTACATCTACAAACTCCTTTAAAAAAATGTCTATAAAATGAACAGCCAGATATTTCTTAGAAAAATACATGCAATTTTAATAACATTATGCTTCAGCTTGTTTACACATGTGTATTACAACTTACAGATCACAGTGGATCTACAAAAACACTAAACATTTAGTAACAGACAGAATACACACTTTATATTCTGCTATAGTTTATTCTTTATTCCACTTATTCTTATTCTATTTTTACCTCTTTTTTTAAATAAATGACACTGAACAAGGTGAGAGAGAAACCGTATCTCAAGTCTCTGTATGTTCTGTGAATCTAGTGAATTGACAATAAAGAGTCTTTGAATCTTGAATAATATTGCTCAAATTCCGCTTCTCTTAAGATATTTCAGGGTGTTCACATTTGTTCAGGTTATTCACATTTTTAGTGAAAGGATAGTTTGTAAATGTAAATATTGTCTTGTAATTTTACTTTTTTAACACTAAAACAAGGGAAAAAATGTGGAATTGTAATTATTTATAGGTTATTATGATAGTATTTTATAGGTCTATCCCACATGAGAACATGTGGATCCTAAACTAAAATGATTCTGACATCCTTGGTTGTTAATCTCTTCAGTCTAACTGTGTAATTTTTGCATTTCACAAATTCCTCCCATGGGCCGGGTGGCACCCGTTGGGGGGCCGGTTTTGGCCCATAGACCACATGTTTGACACCCCTGTTCTATGTAGGATACAGGTTACACCTCCTTCATGTCATAGACCTAAAATAATAGTATTTTATTGATAATTCTTACTTTCCAGTTTCTTAGTTACAAAGTGCATACCCACATGGTAATTTATAGAATAACTTTGTAATATTATTACTAAAGTGCGATAGAATTACATCCTTTTCCAGTGAAGTATGTGGCTTATTCTTACTAACACGTCTTCTGTTACTCATCAGCTCAAGCTAATACTGTAGTTATAGGAGGTTGATGGGTAATACTGAAGACAGCAGTAGTTTCTCTGCATTTACAACCCAGTAGTATACTATGATCTGCTATATGTTTACCTGTGAAGTACAAAATAATTACACAACTGGGAAAAGTTTTATTTGGCTAAAATCAGCTACAGGTTTTTGGATTAAGAATTATTTTTGTATTCCATCACTGTACTTCTTCCCGACATCAACATGGATTTCAACCCAAATGGAAGGAACAATAAGATGTCCTACTTATTACAGATATCAAACTATGACACACACACAAAAAAAAGAAATATATCTTTGACAAAAGGTTTCATAATGTTTTTAGTTTTGCTGCTGATACTGAAAACTGATTTGAGTGGAGTTTAAATTCCAATTTCAATCTAAATGGGTGGAAAATTAACAAATCCACTGGTGCATATCACACACAATAAACATAATAAGATGAAAACGACATACAAAGATGTAACAAGATGAAACAGACGGTAAAATGGGACTAGATTGTGAACAAAAGCACTCATAATGTTTTTAGTTTGGCTGCTGACACTGAAGGTTTATAGGCTTGCTTTTCAGTTTTATATTATACATTTCTATGTGTTTTTTTTTTCCTACACATGTATCTATATTTCTACAAGAGTAATGAATGTTTGAACTTTTGAAACCTCTGGATAATGATCCTTATATGGGAGAGCACATTTAAAATAATTAAACCAAATACCAGCTGCTGGATAAAGTGACATTGAAAGCATGTTCTGAAAAGACACCCCAATTTAACTAAGAATAGAGCAGAATAGAATAGAATGTTTTATGAGATGTTATGGGCAGGCTATGGTGCATGACTTGTTCAACCATGCAGTTCAAGTGGACCGGTTGTTATCACTGAGTTGTAAACGTAGCTTCTGCTCTGTGCTTTCACTAGCTCTGCAGCGAGATGACTTCCAGATGGTCTGGGGAAAGTGTTTGCCTTAGGTTACTGCAGGCCAGCCTGCCTCTGCCTTTTTCAGCTGAGGGAAAGATAGAGATACAGTGCATATGTGTGTGTGTAAGTGCAGACATGCATCACACAATTCTACTTTTTGTGTGCACACAGCCATCACACACACACACACACACACGCACACACACACACACACGCACACACACACACACACACACAGCTGATAAACAGCTCCTAGAGCTCTGAACTGGCTGCTTCTGGTCCATGACACCCTCATTGCTGTCTATACAGAGAGTTCTTCATGGTGGGTCTGAGGACCACTAGAGGTCCCAGAGAAGAGACAAGGGGCATGAAGAAAATGTAACAATAGTGAGCAAATAAATTAACCAACTTTATTCCAATTTATTTCATTAGCTGATCCAAACGGAGTTGTGGAGCTATTTTGGTTGAAACACCAATTGGTAGAGTAAAATACATAATAATAAATCCTGGAATTTAAAGAAAATGAACATTAATGTTAACTTTAATTTAATAATAATGACACATATTTTTCATCAAATACATATTCAACAAATACAGCTAACTGTAGCCAGTGAGCTAAGAGCAGCCATCTTTGGCTAGTAAGGTAGTGAGTGTGTCAAGGGATGATTTGAGTCTCTGGACGGTGTGAGTCACGCATGCGTAGAAGCATTTATCTCTGCCGGCCTAGCAAGATTGTCATAGTGACTTATAAAAGATGGCCAACAGAGAGAAATGCATCTACGCATGTGTGCCTCACATCGTCCTGAGACGCAAATTGTCCCTTGACAGAGTGTTAACAGCAGCTAATATTAGCTAGGGAACCATGTTTAGCTAAACATATTTGTGTATCACCATTTTAATTGTTTGTTGGTGATATTTGTTGAGTAGAGTGACTAGCTAACGCTGCCTGTCAGTATTGGGACTAACTGCTATCTTCCTAGCAGGTGTTACTTTGTATTTTGTACTGGAAATCGATGTGTTCTTCATAAGTGCAAAAATCCTATTTCCTTGTGCTAGCATGTCAAGAAATGGAGAGAAATAAGAAATAGAGATTCAAATAAGTTCTAATGTAATAGGCTTTACTTTACTTTCTTTTTTAAAGAGTGCCAAATATATGGTGCTATAAGGAAATAGGATATACGCATTTTCATCATCAATGAATTTATACTCCCGCCACAAATGTTTTTTCAACCCCCAAGTCTTAAGGATTTTAACATGATTTCTCCTCAGTCCAACTGAAACAATTTAACTCAATGGCTATGCTTAGCTAAACTTTGCTCCCTATCTAACATTAGACTATCTGCTGTTAACACTTGCTACCATGCTAGCCACCAATAGCTGCTCTTCACTCCACTGGCTACAGTTAGCTGTATCTGTTGCATATGTATTTGATGAAAAATATGTGTCATTACAACTAAACCAAAGCTAACATTAATGTTAATTTTCTTTTAAATTACAGGAGGTAGTATTTTGTTGTGCACAGAATAAACTGGACTTGTGGTCGCTACATTTAATTTATTAGCTAAACATTATTTTGACTGTGAGTCATTAACAAATGTGTAAGATAAGATAAGATATGATAAGATACTGTGGGGAAATTGTAGTGTCTACAGCAGCAAAATACAGAAAAAAGGTGCAGGAAACAGGTAGAATATTCAAGAGTGAAACAGGAAATATAAAAGAGTATCTGCTATTAAATTACTTTTTCTGTGCATAAATAGGCTACCTATTATAGTTGCACATGATGTTGTATTTGATTTGGGGGATTACTGTGAACTGTTGTAGGCTATGGATACAGTCGGCAACAATGTCACAGCTGGGGGCGGGGAAACCCCAGAAGAAAAACAATCTATCCCCCGATCTTCCCCCATCTGCTATAATGTTAAAATGCAGAATTTCAACTTGTTTTGCTAATGCTAACAAATTGTCATGACGTAATTTGAGTCACTTTTGCTTTCTGACAAGGATTGATATATTAAAAAAAAGCTGTCCATATGTTTTAAAAGACTGGGCCAATGATCCAACTCAATGACCTGAAGTGTCATTTCCAGACGTCTTCTGCTACTTAATCGAGTCACCTGGTAAGGGACTATATTACTTTTGCTATAGATGAGTTAAACTTAACAAAATTTCACTTGTAATAATAATGGATTAGATTTACATAGCGTTTCTCTATGAATGCATACTCAAAGTGTGTACAGTGGATCCATTATTAATTCGCTCTCACATTCACACTCTGGTGTTGGTAAACTATGTGAACTACATGTGTAGCTACAGCTGCCCTGGGGCAGGCTGATGGAAGCGTGGCTGCCAATTTGCGCCTTTGGCCCCTCCAACCACCACCAAACATCCATACAGTAGTATGAGTGGCAGCACTGGAGGCAAGGAGGGTGATGTGTCTTGCCCAAGGGCACAACAGTGCATGACTAGGACAGAGTGGGATTCAAACTGCCAACCCTTCAGTTATTGGACAACCCGCTCTACCTCCTGAGCCATGGTCACCCCATGTTGTTGTTGGGTCCCATAATCTCCCAAACTCATCCTCTCTTCTGATAGCCTGAAGCCATTTTGTCCTCCTTAGTGGTTCTGTTTTATTATTTGGTAAAATGTAAAACATTAATTGGTGATTTTTATTTTTATATTGATTTTTTATTTATTTGCGGTGCAAAGGAGCACACAACAACTCTTTGGCTTTACGGCTAATGACAGAGACCGGTTTGTTTTCCCCCTCGGCTCTAACCGGATGTGACGTTTGTGGGCGTTCCCACTGTTGCCGACTGTATCTATGGTATGTGATGATGATATGGCAATTCACTGTGTAGTGTACGTTTGGCTTCTGAAGAGACCCTGAAGGTATGGGAATCCTTGTGCTATAAGTGTATTTTGAGCCTGCTAATTTAATCCGGGGACTGTAAATCATGCACTTTGGTAGAGCTGCGCTTGATGTGAAAAAGATTTTTGCCAGTAGCCCACAGTCCAAAAAAAAAAACACTTAAAGAAAAATCACTTAGTCTTGACCTGCCCGTGCTTTTTCCAACCTGTTTCAGGACACACAGATGCAGGCTGCTGCCCAGTCGCCGCCTCCTCCTCCTCTTCCTCCTCCTCCTCCTCCTCCTCAGCCCCGCCCACCGCCACCTGGCTCTGCTGCACCGCCGACTGGAGGCAGAGCGCCGCTACTCCTCTCTCCAACGCCGACGGAGAAGCAGAAGACACGGAGCCCGAGACTTACATGAATTTTCAGCATAATTTTAAAAAAGAGAAGAAGACAAAAAAGAAAACATCTACTACAGTCTAGACCGACTCAACGCTGGAAGGATTGTGGAAGAAGAGTGCGCGTGCAAAGGCCGACAGGAAAACCCGAGCGGGTGCCCAGCGCGCGACCGCATCCTCCCTCTCCATCTCCTCTTCCTCATCTCTCCTCCTTCTCTGCGCTGTAACAGACTCCCATCCCGAGTCTCCCCAGTGACTGATCACTTATCGCTTCTTCTTCTTTTTCCTCCTCCTCCTCCTCTTCTTCTTCTTCTTCTTTTGTCGGAGTTTGAACCACATTTCTGACCTCCTGGAAGTACACCTTCACCGCCGGAGCCTCTGAGAACTAACCGGGACTGTGCAGCTTCTGTCCCCGATACCAGAGGATCACCGAGGGGAACCTTGCGCGGAGTCAAAAAGGACTGGAAATTATTTATCCCTCTCACATCAACGTGCCGCATGGTGGGAATTTCTGCCTCTTTTCAGTGTAAGTGACCTGTTTTTTTCTGCTGTATTTGAGCCTATATGTGTGAATTCCGCCTTGTATTGGCGTCTGTGCATCCAAATAAAACACAAAATCCATCCTGGATCACAGTACAATTTGCCCCCCCTCCTCCTTTTTTTTTTTTTTTTTTTTTTTTTTATTATTTTGTTTTGGATACTTAACCTGAAATGAATTGCGCAGAAATACAACCCATGCAGATGTATGGCGTTTTTGACATGTTTACAAAATATTTTATTTACATCCTGATGGTGTAAAATGGTGTGAAACAATGCCACAGTCAAACCAGATGAATCATTTTATTCTAAAGGCTGACTGAAGGAAAATAAATAAGGATATATGCTAGTGGATTTTGGCATGAAAAGGAAAGTTAGACGCGAATTATAGCCTAATAATAATAATAATAATAATAATAATAATAATAATAAAACAGAAAAACCCTTCGTTGGATTATATTTAAAGGACAGTTTAATGATAGAAAAAAATGATTTACACACTTTTCCACTGATACGGTTCAATACGGCATAATGCATCTAGTACAGATGTGTTTATTTGAGTATAAATGTAGATTTCAGTTCAGCAGCCTTAACCCCAGGGTTGTGGGTCGTTTTCGGGCAACAGGCAACTTAAGTTTACGCATAAACACTGCTTTCGCTGCCACTTTTCAAAGCCCATTCAGGAGAGAAAGTGGTCATCTTATATCAGCTGAGAATCCACAGAAAACACATACACATTGGCAATTTACAAACCGGATCGTAAATAAATTCCAATCGAAACAACACAAGTAATCCTGTAAATATACATTTCTTTTTATAGTTTTAATATAGGGAATAAGAAAATGAGCTGTTCCATATTCTGTGTTTTATTCCATGTAATTGTTGGGTTTTGCTGGAGAGTTTGGGGGATCAGTGTAAGCTGCCTCTTCTCCTCTCGTCCTGGAAAACATTTTTTAGAGCGACTTTGCATTTTTAAGAGTTTGTATCTGAAAACATCCTCCGTCTCCAACTGTCAAGCGCATCTCCTCAAATCCACGTGAAGTTCCATCTCCACCCGCTGCGACTTTTTCATCAGCACAGAACCCGAAATACGCCAGTGAAACGACGTAGGGTTGAATTAAAGGGTTTAGATGATATATTTTAACTTTTTTTTTTTTTTATCATTTGCCTCCTCTTATTTTCTGGGGAGATGAGCACATACACTAATGCGTGTGTAGGGATGGATGCTGCTGCCTGGGGCTTGAATCCGCAACTGTTTCTATATCTGGAGACCCAAAAACAGCTTCGGACATTTTTTACGCATGCAAAAAAAAAAAAAAAAACAAACCTTTGTTGGCATCCAAGAGGGTGACTATTAAGTCTTCTTCAAAGTGTGACTCACTGTTGAGAAAAAAACACATATAATATACAGAATATGTGGCACTGAATTCCACATGGGCTGCAATGGTGCATGGTGGGAAATGATAGTAAGAGACCAAAATTTAACATTAAAGTCGTATTGAGTGCAGATTGTTGCAAGCTGTTTACTCTGACCATTGTTTACTGTGTCATCTGTTGTTTTTCTGACTGCTGGGACTTCCATTAAAGTAGGGACTTGACTGAAAAAAACATTACCTGGAGTGTGTTTGTGTGTGTGTGTGTGTGTGTGTGTGTGAACAGATAAAGAAAGAGTAAATGAAAGGTAAACAGAGCTGGGGATGAGGGGAGAGGGAATGATAAGCGTTGTTTGCATGTAGTGCCACGTGTGTGTTTGCATGTACATCCTCACATCTCCACATATAACTAGACTTGTTTTTATCAACGTTGGCTGCTAATTCTCTGTGGCTCCGTTGGTCCAGGCTCTTGCAGCATCAACTAGCACATCCAGAGGCCATCTGCCCAGAACACCAGCCTGCTTCACACCTGTTCCCCCCACCCCACATCACTGCTCTTCCTCCTCCTCCTCCCCCTCACAGCTCTCAGGCTATAGGGTCAAACGCATCAGACCACTGTTCACAGACACGGACGTGGTCTTGCAAAAATTATGGCAGCCATTTTACTCTTGCCTCCTCATACACACTGAGGCACACACAGTTTTATACCCGTTTGGCAGGTCAGAAAAAAAGTGAGGCCGAAAAAGACAGTGTATCATCTGCTCGGTGACGTGAAAAGTGGTGCCCACATCAGCCCCCCCTCCCCCCCCTCCTTTAATGCGGACAAAGTTCTATCTGAGGCTAACCGCAGCTAATAGCTTCCTAGTTGTTTACTGCCCCAAACACAGCTTTTAGATCACAGCCTCTGACAGTGAATTACTGTTATTTCAGGGGGGGAAAAAAGCAAAACAAAACACTGATTTCCCCTTTAGCACTGAGTGGGTTCAGCGCCGTGATGTAATTACTAAGCACTTCTTTTTAAGTATGACACACAGACGTTTGGATGCGGTCCAGGTTTTTTTTTTTTTCCTTTCCTCTATGGTGAATAAGTGATGATGACTCAACAGAGTTAATACCCCGGCTAAATCATGAAGCCCCCTTGTGGATTCCTGTATCAGCTGTAAGGCTTGACTATCACTTTATCTACAGATATATGGAAAATAGTCTCCCGTGCATGAGAATACTGCGGCTGAATGAGGCAGCTGTCACATTTAATCATATCCAGAAAATAATGCTCCTTTCCTCGTAGTCATTTACAATAAACTAATTACAAACATGTTGCTCGTGCCTCAAATTGACCAACTAAATCCATTGGTTGCAAGTAGATACCTACTGAATTTATGGGCTGGCTGTGTAATAACCCGTGTGCATTATATTTCAGCATTTGCATTGTTTTAATTAAGTTTGCTGTTTGAGCGAGTGCAAATATATAAGCTTTTCCCATTTCAGTTGGATAATGTGAATCTGAATCCAGTTTGGAGGGTTTTGCTGCAAATAATAAACCAATTGAAAAGTTAACTTAGATTAAAATACAGTCAACTCTGTAACTGTTATAATGTAAATGTTACATGATAGTGGATTGTTGAAGGTTGATGTAATGACGTTGGTTGATGATTGATGATTAATGATTAGTGTCCACTCCAGAAAAATAAATCTATTGTTGGAAAGGTGCTATTTCTGAATTTATTTTAAACTACCATCTGTACCTACTGAACTGAATCTCTGTGTCAAAGTAATAGATTCTTAGAAGACTAAGTGAATCCGTAAACACACTTGTATCACTGAACATCAAACCCTAAGTAATGACTAAATTACTAATAATGAGCTAAAAGTGGAATTTAATATGACACTTAACTGTCAAAATTGTAGGTGATTTATGTCTTATTTTCCCTAAAAGTCAGCATTTCCATTTGAGTCTCCTAATAATAGCCATCAGCTTTTGTCAGAGCCAAAATGTGCCAATAGTGGTAGATTATAACGTGTCCTATTGGCACTGATCAGTTGTGTATTTGCAGATGTTCTGGAATGGTGCAGGGTTGCTGAAGCCATGATGGTAAAGGGCAAATGTCAGGTGTAGAATGATACACTAAACCCACCGTTGCTCACACTTCTTCAAGATTCATATGTGTAGTGATTATTGCGAACTGTCTGTTACCAAGTCCCAGAGTGAATTATAGATGCTATCAGTGTGTGTGTGTGTGTGTGTGTGTGTCAGTGTAGATCGATAGGCCGATTGATGGTTATCAGCGAGAGGGCAGTTCTCTTCTCTGCTTATTCAATTTCATCACCCATGAAAGAGCAGCAATGGTATAAAAGGACTCACAGGTGTGTTTCTGTGTTTGCATCTACATGCCGGTGTGTTGTGTGTATGTGTGTGTGTGTGTGTGTGTGTGTGTGTGTGTGTGCGCGCTCCCACTCTCGCAAAAGCAAGAGGTCTTTGTGTTATAGTAGTTGTGAGGTGGCCTTTACAGGGGCTTATTTAATGTCAAAGTCAACAGTGAGCACTACAAACTGATTTTATTGGCCTTGTTCGTGTTTTTACTCCGGATAACATGAGACGTATAGGGCAAGTGAAGAAGAAGAGGACCACAAAGAAGCCAATAGGGCAGGTTTTCATGGAGATTGTGAATTCCACACAGGTCTTTTTTACTTGAAGCTATGTTAAAAACAAATAGGAAATGAATCCGATAAAAGATGAGTTCATGAATAGAGAAACTGATCTTTTTTTTAAGTCATAAAACAGTCCTGCTCAGATTTCGACTGCACTGATGGTATTGTTGATGACGGCTCGGTGATGTAATGTGTAAGGACAGAATATTAACATTATCTGGTTACATGTCACAACTAATGGAAATTAGAAAAGGATGTTTATTATTTATAATCCCTTCAGTTCAGTGTGAAACACACATACACATTGTACAATTCACACTTGATTTGACACTGAATCACTGAAAATCATTATCAGTATTATTGTGATATAATTCTGATAGTATGTCATGACTATTTTACTTGGTTTCCTTGTTTATCGCGATATAATTTTATGTCGTGATAGTCATTTTTGTCAGGGTTCATTTGGTTCGCATTGCAAAAAAATGTTTTGTTGTATTGCGATAATCATCTTTTTTGCCTTCAGGGTTTATTTTGCATTTCACAAACACTCTCAAATGTTTTGTGATTTAGATTAATTTGACTTTCACACATTATGCCATCAAATATTTTGTTCTAAAATGATGACAGTAAAATAATATTGCAATGATTATTGTAATTTTTTGTTGTCTTCAGGGAGCATTTTCTTTGTACTGCACAAAAAGTCAGTCTTTTGTCATTTCACATACCGTAATTTCATTTGCACATATTTTGATGTTGGACAAACGTTTTATCACTGGAATTGGTTTGTAATTGTAATTTTATTTTGAAATGTATATCAATTCCAGTGTTTATGTCCATGTTTATGGGTTCCAAAATGGCTATATTTATCATGATATAAATGATTATATCACAATAATTGCCTTTTTTTGCATTCTTTTTATTTTCATACAAATGGAAAAATGTTAATATAAAAGTCTAAAACCATAAATAACCACCTGGAAAGAAATACTGATTTAACATTTATCAAGATAATAATCACTATCGACTCATATGAAAATTGTCACATCACTCATATCACCCCAGTTGAAACTACTGTAGAAACAACTGGGACATGACAGTGACAGACAATAACAGAAGAGCCTCTTCATGTTATTAACATTTATAGATGGTAGGTGATGATGATGATGATGGTGTCACCACTGCAGGAGGTAACATCAGCTGCGTAGGTAGACAGATAATATTTGAAGCTTTTTTTAGACTAAAACACACACAAACGGTCATGTGCAGGACAACAGACACACACAGTGCTCTTTCAGACATCTGTATATAGACTGGGATTGAGTCGCTAATTAACTTCACTTTCTCTAACTGTATCGCACACAGACAGACTGCCACACACACACACACACACACACGCACACACACACAATCTCTCTCTTAGGCTTCTTCTCATGACGTGTGTCCCCCTCTCTCTTTCTCTCTCTCTCCCACTGTTTATTTTCCTGCCTCCATCTGGAGTCGGCTGATATTGTAATCGCCCTAATGCACATTGCCTTCCCCTTACACACACACGCACACACTCACACACACGCACACACACACACATGCATGCAATGTGCCATCCTGACAAGGCCCTTTTCTTATTCCAAAAGATAAGCTACTGGATGTGATTCTGTGACTGTGTGTGTTAGTCTAAGCACACATGCAGGTGTCTATACAGCATGTCTAATGAATACAAAAGGACACGCACAAAAGTGTGTTTCTCCCCGCACTCTGGCAAAGGTAACGATATTGAATGGGCTTTTTTTTTTTTTTTTTTAAGTGATGTGGAAAGGTGATAATACAGGCAAGTGAAGATGTTACTCCTTATCTCTCACCTCCTCAATATTCGCCTGTCACCCAATTTACTTTTAAAGATTAGACAGGGGAAAGGAAAGGAAGCGAGTGGTGGTACGGGGAGTATATGTGTAAAAGTGTGAGGTTATTTACTACATGCATGTGTGAGTTTATGTTTCGTTTTTGTGCGAAGGTTGGTATGAGGACAAATGTGCACATACAGTATGGAACGAGATTACTGCTCTGTCACCTCTAATAGCTTTTGTTTGGTGCTCGGGATGTTGTAAGGTTGGACTGTGTAGACGCACACACACGCGCGCACACACACACACACACACACACACACACACACACATAAATAGTGAACATGCACAGATGCATGTGATTGATGGGGTGTATGAGCTGTGAAACTGTGCGATTAGGAGCCTTTTTCTCCCTAGTTCACGAGAGGACAATTGTTGAAGGATGGAGCAGCTTGCTTTGCTACTAGTCCATAAAACCTGACCATAAAAGTCGTTTTTTGTGCCCTTGTGTGTGGGTCAGAAGTAGAGAGAAAAGAGGAGAGAGAGGGAGGTATATAGGGGTGGGTGCAAACAGATCACTCTTTAAAGACACAAGCAGAAAATCAAATTGATTAAAAAACGAGACAAAGGAATAAGAAGTACATATGGAGAGTGAAGCGACCTCACTTCAGCCCAGTCACGCTTTAGCAGTTTTAATCACCTAGCAAGGTTGTTTCCTCCATAAAAACCTACGTTGTTAACATTGCTGCAAGAACATGTGAAAATCATCATGTCTGTACCCTTCTTTTACAAAAGGACATCATTTACCATTGCCATCCAGGCTTATCAGCTTGGATACCCCCAATATTTGATTTACAGCTCTGTTCTCTCTCATTAATTTTGATGTATGGATTTTGGACGGTTCACTTTATGAGAAGGGCAGCCACTGGAGTGCAGCCTCGGCTACAGCCTGGTTAAAAAAAAAAAAGAAAAAAAGAAAAAAAGAAGTGTAATTAAGATCAGCAGACAGTGGGAGAGGGAGAAGGAGAGATGCCAGATCAATAGATGCAGACAGTGGACTCTCTGTTTTTTCCCTTCAAGTATTGATGTGTTCAGTCAATTACAGCCAGTGAAAGGAAGAAGAAGAAGAAGAAGAAGATGAAGAAGAAGAAGATGAAGATGAAGAAGAAGAAGAAGAGAAGAAGTGGGGATTTAGTAGTCTGTGTTTATATATGGGTTGAAAATGGGTGGATGCGTGCAGGACGAGGCAATATGGCCAGAAACGTTGCCACGAAAAGAATTTTCATATTGATGATTAACGCAGTGAATGTCAAACACTTATTTCTTTATGGTTTAATGACTGGCCCTGGGTGAAAGGTGAATAAATTATTATTAAAAGATGCAGCAAAATGACTCGAGACACACAAAGACGAAAGGGACTCAAAAGACAGAAATGACACAAGATAGAAGAGATGAAAATGTAAAAGATGCTAAAAGCATGAAGAAAAGGATCTAAATGACTAAACAAAATGTGATATGTAAAAGACAACATCACAAGCACTTAATTTCACAAATTGGAGGTAAAACAGCTTTTTTATGTCAACACGTGCTAAGTGCTAATGGTAATTGACAATGCTAATGCAGGATGAGTAAAATGAACATACTGAATTTCCTTATGAGATAATAAAGTGTGTTACCCTTTTTAATTGTCATAATATCTAAACTTAGAATTAGCAATAGGTGTAGAAATTATGTCACTATAATGGCAGCTGCAAAATGTGTATTACATTATGTATCATTGTATCATGTAGCCCTACATACATGCATCTTGTTCAAATGTCTACACCCACATCTGTGTTAGTATGCGTGACTAGGTGCAAACAGCCAACACACATGTGCGTTAAAGATGTGTCACTTTAGTAGTCTTAATAAAACATGGACGACTGCAGAGCACAGACATCACTGTCTGTTGTTGTTTTCGGACTTCCAGTTGCTTTAAGCCTTTTGTCTGCAATCAGTGGATAAGACGTGTTTCCTCTTTTTGCTGGTTAAAATTATATTAATGAGGCCTTTTTCCTATTTTG
>JAPQRP010000003.1:6704695-6720618 GCA_037367295.1 Apogon hyalosoma
AAACTGTATTTTACACCAATTATTTACATGGATTGATAGGATTAAACAGTTTAGATCAGTAGATGCTTTTGGTCACCAGTGCATATTTGGGTCTTTATGGGTTAAATGGAACCCTAAGCTCTGGTTAAGGTTCAGGTTAGGATGAGCCTCGAACAGTGGAAGTCCAGGTCCAATGACATGTTATTAGCTTCATCTGAAATGCAGCACCTTGTCATTTCTGTAGTTAACATGAGACCAAAACACAATCTAAACGGCATGAGTTAAAACATGGCTCAAATGCAACCCTAACTCTACGTTAAGAGCTTATTTAACCCTTTAACGTCTGAGATATTATTCCAGGTAAAAACGTGCTGCTGCGAGTATGTGCTCGTGTTCCTTTTCTTCAGTGGTTTTCTTTTACTGTGTGTTTTAGGGTCAAAACAGGTGGAATAACACAAAAAGACAAAGAGAGGAACTGAAGTTTGACAGGTTTTTACCAAATACGGCACTCGGAATGTACATTAATAAGAGATTTAGGATGTTGAACATGAACTGGAACACACTGAGCAACAACAAGGATTTGAATTTGGGCCCAGTAGTTTTTGTTTTGGGGCTCTTTTTGTCTAAATCAGTCCAGCTTTTTCACACCCAGCTAAACTCCGAAAAGCAGTTACACGGTCAAAACTCGGTCAAAACACAATAAAAAAAAAAGGAAGAAAGAAAATCACCACAACACTGTAAACAACAGTAAAAACAAAAAATGACAAAGAAAACAGTGTAAAAAAAAAAATAAAAAAAATGCCCAAACCATCTATTTTTACAACTAATCGGTGTCACCTCTTTGTGTTTCACCCTGTAAGGAAGACGTTCAGTACACAATATTAAAATACCTAACGCCTTTATTTTTAAGGAACTTTTCAAGGAGGAGTAGATAAATGAGGATACCAATTCTTTAAATTGCACTGTAAACAGCTGGTATTTATTTAATACCACGTTAAATCCAAAATAAACTTGTTTTTCCATTTGTAATGTCCTCTTTGTTATCAAATCAAAGTCATAAAAAAAATATTTAAAATAGAAATGAGCACTGTCAAAAGAGTCCAAAAAAAAAGAAAAGAAACCCAATGTTCATCTACTCGGATAGTATGTTTTTACTTTCAAAATGCGATGTGACCTCTACTTATCTGTAGCTTGAACTGGAGACCCGAGGTTGAGATAGTTGTGCTTGTGACAAGATGATCCTCTTCTTCAGCTCTGTTCACCACGGTGTCCACACGTGGATCCAACTGCGGTTCTTTGATGGATCTTCTCGAATCAAGACATACAAAAAAAAAACCAAAAAACAAAAAAAACCTGCGTAGCAAGGCAACATTGGATTACTCTCTCAAAAATAATTAAATACTTGACCTGAAAATAATATTACTAAAAAAAATCCACATTCCCAATTGTACAGCTGATAACAATTTACCTATAATCAACTATCTAATTCAGTGCACAAATGAATTTCAATACTGTATCACACTAGAACAACATCAACATGGCTTCCAAAAACACATTGGTTCAATAACCTCAAGTTCACTTCCGGTTTTTTTTTTTTTTTTTTTTTTTTTTAGCTTATGTAGTAAATACCTCATCATTCGACAACAGAGGCATAACAGCACATCAGGAATTACTATATCCTTATGAAAAGAACCTTTACATATTCAACCCATTAAACACACATGAAACTATGTTGGCTAGTCTCGCACATGGCGAACATGAAATAAAACACTCACCGGAGAACAGGAAACCTCTCTTTTATAAAATCCTCGTCTGGACTCCCACCCCTGCTATGCTTCCGGGTTGTTTGGAGAAAGATTTAACATCAAAAACCTCTTTAACTACCTCTCAATCTTTAGTCTTTTCTTATCTTTTAATCATCACGTGTACTTCTTAGTTTTGTTTTTAGCTTGCTAACATTCTGTTTCAAACCCGGTAGTAAGCCCCACCCCCTCCCCATCAACCCGGAAGCGCCACACTGCCACCTACTGGATAAAACCGATATGCAGGAGAAATTATATAAACCGAAACGCAGAGTTAGAAATAAAACTGGAGATAATTTCGAATCTCACAGGCTAAACTTGAGCGGGTTACGACCCCATTACACAGGTAGTGAGGGATGCACTGAGCATGCTCAGATGTCTTTGAACTTAGAACAAAGTCTATTCTATCAGCACATTTGGAAGTTTTTCCTGTTGAGTAAACGGTTGAATTTTTACGAATATCTCAAATAAATCATACATTCAGAACGCTCACCACCGATACGAAAGGGGTTAAAGGGTTAAAAAGCTGTAACTAAAACCGAAGGAAACCAAATCCAATTGTAATCTGTTTCGTTTTGGTTTAATAATTTCAAATATGTTTCATGGACAAAAACTGACATTTGTAATTGATATGAATATTTGATATTTCTTTGAATTTATTTTAGAATTTCAAATTTTTTTTTTAATTTGGAAGTTCTTTGTTCTAGTGGTTAGAATGTATTTGATATGTAGAATTTTTTGTCACAATTGATTTTTTTCTTTGGTATATGATATTTTTGAATAATAGTAGCTCAACAGGCTGATATTTAAACACACCCAGTTCTCATAGGATATCATTTTACATTTTTTCTATTCAGTTGTTTAGTGTTTCTTTGTCTCAACTTGTAGCGCCACCGTATATTTTTAACTCCTCAGGTTTCGTGTAATTGTAGATTTATAAACTCACCACCATAGATGATGAAATATCAACATTTCTGATTCACTGCTTATTTTACAGCCCTGTATTGTGTAAAACTAGGTTACAGGAACAATGTCTGCAAGTTCACGCTGACTGGATTTATGTTATATAATTTAGAGGGTGTGACAGAGGGTGTAATTGACCAAAAGACCCAAAAGATACTTTTAGCCACAGAAATAACATCCTCTTTGCCAAGTTGGGCTTCATTTCTCTTCCCGCTCATGAAATTTAACTTCCTTGTAAAATAATATAATAGATAATAATATGGTAATGTTCAAACAGTTGGTTAAATGTGACCTTGAAGGGTAAAACATTCATGCATTTTAGTGAGTGGTGACATAAATGTGAATCCTTTAATAAATTGATTTTTTTGTCATGGTTGGATTTTCAGATTTTGCCATGACTCTCTGTCTGGTGCAGGGATGTCAAACTCAGAGCCACATACAGGACAAAATCATCTCAAGTGGGCCAGACCAGTAAAATAATAGCATAGGAACTTATATATAATGACAGCTCCAAATTTTCTCTTTGTTTTTAGTGCAAAGAGTAAAATTACAGTTTGGAAATCGTTATATTTACAAACTAGCCTCACAAAAAAAATGCGAATAAACTGAAATTTCTTTGAAAAAATAAGTGAATTTTAACAGTACGACTCAATTTATCATTTACACGTGTGCATTACAACTTAAAGTCACAGAAGAAATTCTTAGACCACCATTGTTTTTTTCAATTTCTTGTTCATTTTAATGCCTGGTCCAACTAAAGGTCCATTTGTTTGGTCAAATATAATGAAAACAACAAAAATAGCTCATAGCAGTTGAATTTCAGAGCTGATATCTATCCATTTTCCATGTTTTCTTGATAATAACCAAAATCACTTCAGTTCTTACATCAATATCTATGTCACTGTACTGACAAAAACAATGCTTTTAGGCATCCAATGTTTTCTTTTCTGTCTGTTTTAGTCATGTGATACACACAAGAGTTAGTACTGGATTGCATAACCCTTGTTTTTGATGACTTTTGATGGTCAAATAATTTTTTCTGTGACTGTATATCTGTGAATGATATTAATAATATTAACAGTATGTATTACCCATGAAAACAGTATGTATATCTATGAACCAAGTCTATATTAAAATAGTGCATTTATATTTTGATAAATATTTAATAAATATTGTATTGTTATTGCAGAACAGATGATTATTGCATGATTTACTGCACATAATTTGACATATTGCACATAATTTCCATATCTATTCCAGGTTAGAGCCTGTGTTTTGGTCCCAGGTGAAAGTTGGTTATTTGTTGTTTTTGTAAGACATAATAGGATGAAAATTACATGTAGTAAGATTTAAAAAAAATGTAAAGAAGATGAAAACAAGCTAAAAGACTCAAAATAATAATGGTGCAAAAGACATAACGAGATGAAGATTATGTATAAAATGCAACGAGATGAAAACAAGGTGAAAGAAAATGAAACAAGCAAAGAATGACAAAACTATGAAACTGGAAGACAAGATGGAAACAAACTCAACATGAAGAAATTATTGTTGTATATAAAAGACAAAAGACAAACACAACATATAAGATGCAACAAGATGTAAAAACAGAACTAAACCAAAACAACATAAGATTCAATAAGACAAAACTGATGTTAGGAATGTAATAAACCATAACAATAAAAACCATAACAGTATGTTACAAGTCAAAACCTGTAGTGTGATTTTGTGATTTAATGCATATTTTGCTAGTTTTCTTTATTTAGATTTGCTGACGTTTGCAAGAAAAAAATCAAAATCAAGAAAATCTATGAAGTTATGATTCACCAAGATGAAAACAGCAAAAGAATATTTGTTTGACGGTCATCTTTTATAAACACCAACCGAACAGCAGACTCATCCGGACGTTGGAAATTCAAAATAATAATGGTAAAACTAAGTAAAGAAAGAAGTCATGGAAACATTCTGTGTTTTAGCTGAGAATTCAATTAACATAAAGCATAAACACAATGAGATTTATTTTAAAAATGATACCAGAGTTAATGTCATTATCGCCTTATTACCCAGCGCTAGCCTTGTATCGAGGCCTGAATAGCAGGTTTCCATAAATAGCTGTGCTCTTGATAGTGTTTTGGGAGTACATATAGTACCACTGGGCCCTTTAAGCACTGCTGGGCCTCACTGTGGAAAAATATCATCTTATAATTGGAAACATGCTCTGTGTCTTTTTCTGTCACACTCTGCATATGCTCGTGTTTTCTTTACCTTTACCTCCCCCTGACCCTCTTCTTTCTCTCACCTCCCGTTCCCTGTTGCCTGTCTTTCTTTTATAAGACCCTGTAGTTCATTTTGCCTGGCAACAAGATGTGGCAGGGATCAGTTGGATTTGAGAGGACACATAAGAGGAACCGTGAATCATTTTTATTGTTCCTTAACACTTGCTTCCTCTCTCACTCAGTCTCTTGCAAGGCAGACTGTCTTTCAACAGATGGGTAAAGCAGACCTTACCATAAATCTATTTTTTGAAAAAGAGAGGAGGACTTCTAATGCGATACTCTGCATATGTTTCCATCCAGTTCGTGCATCTCGAGTGTGTGATACAAGGTGTTTTGCAGGATGTGCAATTGCAACTGTGTGTGTGTTTACTTTATGTATTTTTGTGTTGTGTACTTGTGCATGTGTGTGCGTGTTAATGTTTGCGCGATGGAACAGATGGTGTTCAGACCTTTGTATGCAATTGAGAAATCGCCTTATGTCTTTGCTGGCTTGACAAAGTGTAAACACACGATGTTACACTGGGAGAAAAATACAGATATTGTAGGAGAAGCAAAGGACTGAAATCTTGATCAGAAGCAGATCTGTCTGTTTGGCTCTTATGCTGTATTTTACCATCATTTGTCTTCACTCTGCTACACAAGGTGTTCAGTATATATTTCAGGAAATCTAAGCAAAAGAATTATTTGAATTAAATCACAATCAACATGATAATGATTGGAACAGACAGGACCTATACTTGCATTTGCAGTTATTTCTGTGTCATCTTGAGACTTTTGCTCCATTCTACATACTACAACACTTGTACATGGATTATTTTGTTCTTCCATGGTCTAGAGGATATGCATTTATCTTAGCTCTGATTTGTTTTTTTTAATGTATGCATGTGTTAATATCAACATTTGTGTGTTTACCAAGTAAGAAGAAATGGGATCAGTTTCTGGTATTACTGATCCAATCTGGTGTAATAACCTTAACCTGTCTGATTTATGCCAAATTAGCTATATGTAGCCTACATCTGCATTATGTATAGAAAGTGTCACATTAATAAATCTAACTTATTTTGTATTGATAATCAACAGTGTTGGCAGTACAGCATTACAAAAGTAATACATTACAGTAATGGTTTACTTTTTGCTGTAATGCAGTAGTGTAAGGCATTACTAATCAATTTCAGTAATATTTTACTTGGTACATGTTCAATAGCACTTACATTACAACACACAACACTTTTCGCCCATAATTTAATTGCTCAAATGAAAAAAAAAAACAAAACAAAAAAAAAAAAAAAACAGCAGGACCACAAGACCATAATGAATCAAAAATTCAACAGGAAAGTTCCATTTCCTATTCGTGGTCAGCCAGTGAGTGAAGATGATAGAACACAGTACATTTGTGAGATGGACATATGCTCATTACCTTCGAGTTTGTCAGAGATAAGGATGAGAAAAATGTAATAGAAAAATATAATAGTCAAGTCCAAAACCAAAAGAACTATCAACGTTGAGAAATAGCACTAGCAATTTTAAAAAACAAACATCTCGAACAGTGCCATGGGACCACGCCACTTACTGAGAAGAGAAAGAAAATAGAAGATGAAAGTGATAAGCAAAGCAACATAAATTAAGTTTGGCTCTCATCCTTTCTTGCATTGCCTTGAGCCTTCATTTTTCCTTTTATAAACTCTACTAGTGGGGAACCGCAGGTCATATTAATACCGATATCAAGGGACTGAAGTTAGTAAATGTTCCTGTTTTTAACTTCATTTCCCGTCATGCAGCGTGGTCCTGCGCTTCCTGTCGACCATCATGGGCGTAGCAACGTGATTGTAAAGCTACTGTATTCCAAAATGACTAATATCTCCTAAAATGTTGGTCCTATCAACTTGCTGAGATATTTAATGTGGAGATGGGACTGCTCCTCAACTGTAGGTACCAAATTGGCTAATTAATACATCTCAATTTCTCAGAACTGTGCAGATACACACACACACACACACGCACACACACACACACACACACACACACACAGAGATGCTCTGAGCCCTTCTGATATAGATTATCAGTTGCTGGATAGCCCACAGTCATTATGCCACACCATGTCACCTTCTACTATGTGTAAAATGCTCTGAAGTACATTTTGTTATTCTAGAATGTTAAGCTCTATATCTTTAGTTATTTTGGTGAAAGTGACTCAAAAGTAATACAGGAGTCATGTAACACATTGCAACTTTGAGACAGTAATAGGTCTATTGTAAGGTAAGGAAATACTTTTAAATAACCGTAACAAGTAATGTATTACAGTTTAGAAGTAACTTGCACAATACCCAGCCAGCATGTCCATGTGGGCCCCAGAAGGGTTACATTTGGGCTGCATATAAGGGTCCCAAGTGGATATGTCTGCAGTTTCCATGGTGGCCCCACATGTGTTTGCTCATATCAGAATCAGAATCTCTTTATTGTCATTGTACCAAGTACAACGAAACTGGGGTAGAGCTCTCAATAGTCATGAAATGCAGTCTTCTGGTCCAGTGTTCAGTTTAATAATATACAGATGGAACATCAAACTCATTTTCTTTCAGGGGCCACATTCCACTTAATTTGATCTCAAGTGGGCCGGACTAGTAAAATAATACTGTTATAACTTATAAATAATGACAACTTCAAATATTTCTCTTTGATTTAGTGCAAAAAAATAACATTAAATTATATTAAAAAATACATTTACAAATGAAAAAATGTGAATAACTTGAAAAAAACTGAGATTTCTTAAAACAAATAAGTGCAATTTTAACAATATTTTGCCTCAACGTATCATTTATATGCATTATGGATCTACAAAGGCACAAAACATTCAGTACCAGGCAGAATATTGTTAAGATTAAAATTAAGTTTTTTTTTATAGACATTTCAGGTTGTTCATATGTCTTCAGGTCATTCACATTTTTTTGTTAAAGGATAGTTTGTGAATGTAAATGCTTTCATACTTTAATGGGATTTTTTTTTTTTTTTTGCACTGAAACAAAGAGAGAGAGAGTTATCGTTATTTAATGGCATAATGGTTTTTTTGTTTTTTTTTGTTTTTTTGTTTTTTTTGTTTTTTTTTTTTGTTTGTTTCACATTAAACCAAAAGTAAAATTTGGAGTCATTATTTGTAGGATATATTGCTATTCTTTTATTTGAGATCATATTCATCTGTATGTTGAACCTAAACTAAAACGAGTTCAACACCTTAGACTATTAATATCTTCAGTGTAATTTTTGCACTTTGCAAATTCATCCTGCATGTTTGACACCCCTGATATACAGCTTTGAAAACCTGATTATACAGGCTTGTAGAAAAGCACGGTATTAATAGTCTTATCCATGTGCATTCTCTGTTGTTCTTTAAAACTGCAAACCAGCCCAGTCCAGCTGTCTGTTTCTGTATACCAAGTGTAAGGGCCCTCGGAACCATGTTTCAGTCAAGGTTGAATGCAGAGTTTGCGTATGTGGTGTCACAGCTGCCATCAGTGCAGAGTGTTTTACAAAGAAATGAATGTAACCTGCGTTCACTGTGGGTCATTGGAGAGGACAGACAACCTCAGAGAACCTGGGGTCACCAATGTAACCAACCTTATTGAATAATTCTTCTTCAATTTATCATTGGGGTTCCTTCCTCTAATAGTACTAATATCTTTTGAAACCCTATAATAACATGTAACTTTGTTAGTGAGGGGCTCAAACCCTCTAACTCTACTTTAGCTATAACTTAAAAAAAAATTTAAATTCAGTTTATCATAATAAAAAATTAGCTCCCAGTAGAGATGTCACAATAACAAAATTTCAGGAATTGATACCAATACCACTAAAAGTACATGATTCTCAATACCAAAGTCGATACCACGGTAAAAAAACAAAAAAACAAAAAAAAAAAAAAACAAAGAATCATAAGAACTTAAACAAGAAATACTTTAAGTATTTGCATATAAATGAATATTGCTACACTCTCATCTGTCTGCACTGTTAGTCACAGTTTCCTGCTTTGAACGCACAGATGTGATTGGCTGAGTGGTATCATGTGGGATGGCTCTACATACATGTAATTGGTCTGTGCGTTTCCTCATCTACTCTACCTTAAGCTGCGCTGGCTAAAATAGAAGCACTCCACCACCAGCTGTAGGTCTGGGTCCTGGTCCGTGGTCCCCCTGTTAGTGACCGCTGGTATAGTTTCTTCTTGTCAACATTTTGTATTGGCAGTGCCCCAAACAGGCCAGGCTGTAAATACTGCGTCGGACCATTGGACCAGTGCCAGTGTAGAGCCCTGATGGTATCACATGTCAAATATTTAATGCTGAATAACTGAACTCACCTTGAATTCTTTAAACAGATCTAGGTGCCTGTCTCAAAGGCACTTTGCTAGGCTTGTGGTACCCACCCGTTTGAATTCCGAGGTGGCAGTGTTTGCACAGTGGCTTATGCGTGTCAATAACCACGTCATCATCGTCTACCTGAAATACTTCCATACATGACTTTTGGTCCTTTTTTGTCCAGACAAGGCGGAGCATTAGCTGCAGCTGTTGCCATTCTTTCATGAGCTGCTGTACCTGTTGTATGTGTACTGTTGGCATGTACTGCCCCTATCAATTCCGGAAGAGTAGTAGCCTACCAATGGTATCGATTCTTTAAAAAATGAGTATCTATTTTTTTTTTTCATTCTAGTATTGAATGGTATCATGAGTATCGGTTCTCATGACATCCCTAGCTCCCAGTACAACAGTATATGGTACCACATCACAGTTCATTCTTCTTTATCAAGAATATGTTGTGTTTGGACTAATTTTATCAAAGTTTTTCATCTGCAATTAGATTATTTATTTATTTTTTTTTACTTAATTGATCATAAGAGGGCTCATGTATCACTAAACATATAATCACTGGAAACTGTGTTTTGAAGAATAAATAGAAACCAGAACCTAGTGTATATCCAAGAATGCACTAAAGTAACATCTAAAGTGTTAATATAAGCATTAAATGTGAACGCACTAAGTAATATGCTGACTTCATGAATAACAAAGCCATTACTGGCAAGAGGAAACTATATCACACTGTGCCCAAAGTCCTTGCATCATCAATGTTTCTGGTAGATGTGACAAAACAGCAGCCATTGGGAACTTTCTGGAAAGCAAGCATGCACAGATGAGTGAAGAGTAAAAACAGAAAAGGGTAGAAGTTGGAAAAAAAAAAAAAGAATAAGAGTGTGAGTCGAAGAGAAAAGAGAAGGAAACAGAGGAATGTCCAGAGGGACTGAGTGGCAGTGGTGGTGGTGCTGCTGTGCTCCTCTGCATCCTGCATCTGCTGAGGAGAGAAATAGATAAAATGGTGGAAATTAGATCTCTGCGTGTGTGTGTTGTTTTATTGGTCACCATGCAATGTGTGTGTATGTGTGTGTATGCCCTTGCAGCTGGGTGTGTGTTTATTTCTATGTGGACGTATGTGTATCTGTGTATTTGTTGGCTTGCGGTAGGGCGTTGTATCCATACATCTTCTTGACAAGCGGGTGGAGTTTGATGGGACATGCTCTGCATACCGTTCCATCTGGATACCAACGTGTGTGTGTGTGTGTGTGTGTCTGTGTGCGTGTGTGTGTGTGTGCGTGTGCGTGTGTGTGTGTGTGTGTGTAGGCAGGGTCTAGAGAAGGGGAATGATGGAAAGTGTGGAGAGGTTACCACTCTTGCATACTGATAGTTTCCCCTTGTTTCTCTATTTACTGTCTCTGAATCTTAATTGTCCCACCTGCTCCTCAGGCGCCTCCTTTAACACATCCACGTCCCCTTGTTCTCTCCATTTTTCTCCCTTTTGTCCATCCCTGAGCTCTAGCTCCCTCCCTCCCTCCCCACATATGTACCTGGTACACAGAGCAATCACCGCAAGCCACTATCACACCATCTCTGTATCGCTTCATCTATTCCATTACCTTGCTGTCCCAGTCCTTCTATTCACACATTATTGTGTACTGTGTGTATATAGGTGTGTGTGTGTGTGTGTGTGTGTGTGTGTGTGTGTGCGTGCGCGCGCACGCGTGCGTGGGCATGTGTGTGTGTGTGTGTGTGCGGGTATAACACACCCAGAGGCACCATTTTGCACAGACATTGGCATGTTGCGGACATTAGCACTCAATTCACCGGCGTCCTGTAGCTTCATGCTTTTTCACTCCAGCACCTTCCATATCGATGCACATTGTCGTGTATGTCAACATTATGTCTTTGCCTGCTCGTGTGCAGGACATAAGTGGGTCAGTCTATATGCATTTTTCTATTTAACTCCATAATGATGATATCTTATGTCTGTCTAATACAATCTTGTGCTCACGCGGGTGCCGGCACACCGTAAATTGTTTATGTCACAGCCGCCAACTCTCGAAAATTCACCCAGCATGATTGAAATCCATTGTCGTTTTGAAGAATGCGATTTGCCTGTGTGAAGTACTCTCAAGTGGCATATTACTGCCACTGTTATCACATCATTTTCTGGGTCTCCAACTGTACCATTGCAGCACACACATACACACATGCAAACGCTCCAGCAAAAGGCAATTCTAGCTTATGAAGTGTGTAATGGAGATTGTTTGACTCTATCTCCTGATGATAGACTTTGAAGTCATTGTAGCCTCTATGAATAATCTAAAATATCAAGGTTAGGCAGTGTTGTCCCTGTTTCGTAAGGTGATTTGAATGCGAAATGACCTCATAGCTTTGTGTGCGATGATGAAATGTAAAACGGGTTTGATATAACTTTGTGTTTTTGCCTTGAGTTGTGGGTTAGCGAAGTCTTTTCTGTAACATATTGAACTGTTTCTCAGGGACTGCGCTCCTCCTAGATATCGTTCATTGCAACAACCTTGTTTTAGGCGAGTGATGTAACTTGTATGTAACCTTAGAAAAGGCGTGTATCACAAGTCAGCGGGGGGATAAAATCTCCTTTCTTTGAGCTTGGCTGAAAGAGAGAGTGAGTGAGAGAGATAGGGTGAGAGAGAGAGAGAGAGAGAGAGAGAGAGAGAGAGAGAGAGAGAGAGAGAGAGAGGGAGAGGGAGACAGGGAAAGCCGAGCAAAAAAAGAAAAGAAGAAATTTTTGCAAACATTGAGGATCACTTAATCACGGACGATGCAAACGGGTGATGTAAGTGTGAAGACATCCTTGTGAGTGGCAGGTAGTTGTCCAGGGTTCTGTCTCATTTCGAGGATCGCTCTCTGACTCAGAGGCGCAGATTGCAAAGAGATAAAAGAACGTACAAACAAGCACAACTCGGCTTTGGTTTGGCTTTGTTATTTTAACAGGGAGTGTTGGGAGTATTTCTGAAAAATCAGTGATGAATGTTGACATATGTAAATGAATTTACATTCTTTTCAAAAAACAAAGAGTGCAGGAAAACTTAACCCTTGTATGGTTATCCTGACTTCAGTTAAAACCTCAGTATTTGCAGCAGTTACTCCATCTGATTAACCCATAATTGGGTATAAACCCAGAATACTGGGTTTACAGTTGAAATGGCAGGTTTTGTATTTCACTCTTATATTCACATTATGGAAAGTGCTTTGTGAAAACAGTTTGGTGGATGTGTCTAAAGGGCTTTTTAAACTGTTGATGCTCTTGTATAGCTGGCTCAAATCCCACTCATTTTCTCAGTAATTGCATGAACAGTTTCCAGCAAAGGTTTCAAATATAGCAACAAGCTACTAGAAGACGTTTTGCTCTAATAGGATCCAGAGGAAAAGAGTAGTTGAAGCAAATACAACGCATGATTCAGTCACTGGTCAGGGTAATTATCACTGACACTTCTGATTTTATAGTTGAGCAACAATACGTTAAGTGAAGGACCACATAACATTCTAGATATTTCTGTGGATTTGAGTTTGTCCTTGTCATTGTTTTACAAATATTCACACTGAGATAGAGTCTGTTGAGCTCATGATCTTGTGACTTTTTTGATTTGTTATATGATCTACTTTTCAGAGGCATTGCACAGAACATGTTATCAAATAATAATAATAATTAAAACAGCATGTTTAAAACTTTGCTATTCAGCTAGCAGTAGCATTAATGTCACTGGCACAGATCGCTGGGCTATACAGTGATTTACAGAGTCTATGCAACATGTTGTTTTACCACTATTGAAGGTCTGATGATTAAAAATAACTATTAGTCCATCAACTGTACATCTAGCCACTAAACTCTGACATGAGAAACATCTGAAAACAATATTTATTTCATTATAAAACTCAGACGGGGCAAATATAGGTAATTAATGGAAACACTGCAGCTGTGTTTACACCAAATGCAGATGTGATTGTTTACCTCATCTAGATGTTGTCAATATTGTAATAATGTTCCTAAAAATTATGCAACGAAGCAGAATATAGGTCAGATAATATCAGCAAAAGCTATCAGTCATGGACGTAGGCTTCCAGAGGCCACAGAAAACTAGAGTAAAACTTATAGATGAGCTGCAACTTTCTGCATTTTATAAGATCTGAGAAAATTATTATTCAAATTGTGGATTGTGATTTTACCTTAACATCAGCCAATGGCTAGATCACCCAGTGCTACACCGATGGATCTGCATTATCCTTTATATAAAACATAACGGCAAGTGGTTGCTATTAAAGTCATAGGCGTGATCGTCAATAGGTCCGACACCTCTGTCTGTCTCTGCCTCACACAAGTGAGTCAACATAAACTGGCGATCCTCTTCTGCTCCTTTGTGGCTAATTGCTAACTCTTCAACAGCCCATCCTGCCCCCCCCCCAACCCATTAATTCCTGAACAACAGCACTTCGGAGAAATCGTAAAAAAAAAAGTGAGTTAGGCAAAGTCAAAGCACTCATCGGCCCTTTCCATTAAAGCTCATCAATACCTGTCCTGTTGTGGAATAACATCTCACCACAGTCCTGCTGCTTTGCCTACAATATGAAAGTGTCGGGGCAGTAACAGGCCTAATAAATGGACAATGGATGTGCATTAAGTTTGGCCATTAACTTTTAACCGACGTATTAGACCGAGGGAGATGGCTTGACTTTGTTTTCAAGGTTGTTTAAGGATGCTGCTTCAGGTAGTGCTTTAGAAGGTGAATTATGCATGAGCTGGTGCACACTTGCTATTGTTGAGGTTTGCTCTGTTGCTGTAATAAAATGAGGTCTTGTCCAACTGTTGTCTGCACATGCATTTCTCATTTGGCAGCATGTGCGCCATATTTTCCTCATGTATAGACAGAATGAAACTGGGTGCTGTCAGTTGCTTTCAATAATGCACTTCAGTTGTAAGGTGAATTTTGATTTTTTTTTCCCAAAGACTGGGTAAATGACTTTGCGAGGAGAGTATTGCTATTGATTCCAGTGGCATTGTAATTGCTTAGTGAATGGTTGACTGCAGCCCTTGTTGGTTAGTATGAAGCCATTGATTTTACTCTTCTTATATGCTTTCGAGCGCTCTCAGTCAAATCAGAAACAGAGAGGGTTGTCTTTGATTTGTGTGTTTGAGAAACATAGAGGGGAAGAAAGACTGTATTCATGTGTATTTATCTGCTCTGTGTGTGTGGATTTCACTGTAATTCATTCTTTTATCCTTCATCTTCTTCACCTGAGGGACGGAGGATGAGTTTCAAACTGCTTTCAGGGTTTATGTTCCTCTCATCTCCACCCAACAACTGCTATCCAATCATAACACTGACCCAGGTGTTAATCCCCAATTACAAGCCTGTAACCAAACTCATCTTTTCATACCACCGCGGGGTTCACGCCACAATGGAGCCAGTTCAGACGTTTGTGCGTTTTCCCTCAAGTATTTTACTGTTGGAAATGAGTAGTAGCCCAAGAATCAAACATCCAGGCTTATTTCCAAAAGTGGTAGCATTTTGGAAATAAGGGTTACTTTTACAGAGGATTTATAAATGGTTTATAGTTATTTATTAGGTTTTATTAAGTTATGGAGTAAGACCAATTTTCATACATTGATACAGTTTCAGATCTTGCAAATTCCGTAGTTTACTTCATCTTTTCCCTTTATCAGTCATGTTAGATCATGTGAAGTACGTTGAGTTTCTAATATTTAAGATCTGACTTCAGCACAAACATATACAAAGCAGTCTTAATTTTCACATTACAATTAATCCAGGGTCTATTTCAGTATAAAATGAATGAATCTCATTTTAAGAGAGCGCCACAGTAGAGCTTAGAGGTTGACCTGTTTTTTTCTTTTTTTGTTTTGTTTTTTTTTAATCATAATCACATTTAATTCAAAGACAGAAACACTTAAATGCAAACTAAAAGTAATTACTTGCTAGATTTGCAAGTGAATATTAGATTAACTATAAAAATCAAAGTGAGGGCAGGTATATTGCAATACTTTCACATATCATTGTTTCTTAAAGTCAGCTGAGAAGTCTTATTGTAGCAGCATCAGGTTCCACTGATACAACAGCTGGTAAAGTGTCTCGTCATCACAGATTAATCTGATCAATCAATCGATGCATAATAAAGCAATGAAGAAAGCATTAGCAAACAGTTCATGTAACTGAAATTACACCCATATTACATAAAACAGTTCTCTTAGTTATTAATATAAGATAAATTAGTTATCATTACACAAACTATGATCACAACTTAATTGATTATACTTGGACAGAAAATTTCAAGTTACCAAACATGCTAAATGCTAACAGTTCATTCAGTTTATCAAAGAATGTAGCTATCATTTCTGATCAATAAAGCTTTCATTTATGAGCAAATGCCACTAACAGTTACAGTCGTGGAAAAATATTATTAGACCATCAAAAGTCATCAAAAACAATGGTTATTCAATCCAGTACTAACTCCTGTGTGTATCATGTGACTAAAACAGACAGAAAAGAAAACACGGAATGCCTAAAAGCACT
>JAPQRP010000003.1:6731355-6744511 GCA_037367295.1 Apogon hyalosoma
TCTGTCTGTCTGTCTGTCTGTCTGTCTGTCTGTCTGTCTGTCTGTCTGTCTGTCTGTCTATCTATCTATCTATCAAAAAAGAGCAGCACAAATGTAAAGTAAATAAATAAAACTTAATTTGCAAGATGTACAATGTCATGTGAGGTAAATAAAAAAATAAATAAATAAAAGAATATGTCACTTTGTTGCTTGATACTAAACACATGGCTCTAATTTACCATGACCTATCTACAAGTGATGTCTGTCTGATATAACAATTTACTTTTGCGTAAAGGTCCTTGGACACACGAACCACCATTTATAACCCGTCATGATTAGGTTATGATTAAAGTTGCAGAGAAGATTTAGGGGGATTTAGGAGGATCTAGCTGCAGAAATGGAATGTAATATTCAAAATTATGTTTTCGTTAATACAAAATCCCATGAAAATGGGAATTGGGCTTTTCTTACCTTACAGTGAGTGATTTGTATGTACAGAGGGAGCCGGTCATTTGTTCTACAGTGGACTTTCATTCAATGTTAATGCACATTACTGTCACCGACTATATTTGAGTGTAGACTAGAGTTAATATCCACTTAACTAAAACGCCCTGAATGGACAGAACAAGTATTGACTTTAATAAGGTCCACTGTAGGGAAGAGGACAAGGTTTAATTCTGCATCTTCATCCTGCCATGTTGCTAATTATTGCACATTGCACCTTTAATTCTTCTCAAATGGAGGAATGCAAGTCATCCAGTGTGCATGTATTTTTCCATACCGTTAGCCTCATAGCATAATTGCTAAAGTCATATTTTTGGCCAAATTGTGATATTTGCGTAACTTTACTGACCTATCACTGCCGATACTTTCACAATTTGGCCAAAAATATGACTTAGGCAATTACGCGATGAGGTTAATGATATGTAGAAAATAGAACATTTTAGTTGTATGTGATGTCATTGACTGCTGCTCATTACACCACAGAAGTCTGTTTTCACCTTAACCCACACAGACAAAAAGAAAAACATAAACACACACACACACACACAATGTTCCTGCAGGATCTTAAAACATCTTAAAGGTGTGATATTTTTCATTTTTAAAAAGAATTATGCATTTTCAAACATTTCCCTGTGGTCTACATAAACTGTAAATGCTATGCTTCGGTTTGAATTCTTCATTAATCAAACTCCACAGGGTTAGGGTTGTAGAAATCCAATCGATTTTTGCCGGGATGAATATAAAGATAGCTTTGCAGCACCTGGAAGGTTCAAATTCAAACTTTATGAACTGTTAGCGTTTCCCAAATACACAAATAAAGGTACCAAAGACTAATAAAAGTGGGTTTAGCAAAATATGACCCCTTTAAAAGTCTTGAATTTACAAATCTGCATTTGATACCTTAAAAAAGTCTTTAAAAGGTATTCAATTTGATATGGTAGGTTTTAAGTTGTGTTGCCATAAACTTGTTCACTGTATTGTGTTTAAATGTGTCTGGGAAATGTCCAAACTGCAAATAAAGTAACGTTAGTGTACTCAGTTCCACCCATTGCAAACCGACAATTTATATTGAAATTAGGAACCAATTTTCACTAACTTTGCAGCCCCCAGTGAGAAATTATCACAAAACATTCAGCCCAACACACTTGCAGTCATTAGTCATGCACAACGTTCCCCAAGAAAGCTGAGTTTGGGAACTTTAAGGAACGGCTCGCAAGCGAAAAGTAAGCATGAGGAAGTGCAAATTTAATAATACCTGGGATCATTCTCGATTCGGTTGACACGAGTGGAGGTCGAGGGGTTTGAAGTTCGCTGCACCTGCAAGAAATAAATTCTGAAAAGTTTGGAATCAAGGCATTGGAGTAGATAAATACATTTTCCTAAATTCTAGGAGTCACACATTTTTGCCAGTATGGCCGTAAAGTAGACTCTGAAATAGATGTTCAGTTCTGTTCTAAGTAGTCTTAAAAAGTCTTAAACTTAACTTGTCGAAACCTGTAGGAACCCTGCACACACATGGCCAACACACTTGTGTTCACACATGGAGAACCAGACAGTTTCATTGGTAAATCATAAAGAACCCCATCAGCATCACAAAACCCCATTAACAAGTTGCATTGAGCGTTTCCAAATTGCAGACGTTCCCGGCAACTCCCCCCGATAAGTTCATTAATGCCCACACTCACAAACCCTTGGAGCTTCGCCATGACATTCACATAGGCTGTGACGAGCAAATTACACCCTAGTATTCACTTAAAAGTGCACGCTTAACCACTTGCATGAAGAGCACCAGAATCAAAGAATCAAAGGCCACTTGCTGCCTGTGCTGTAGTAGCACTGGATGTCTGCAACAGGGACATTATTCTTCCTTCCTTTTTCAATGACTCGCTCTCCACTTATTTACTTTCTCCGTCTCTTTGTATCTGTCTGTCTGTGTCTGCCTGTTACAAACACTCACACTCCACAATTAACATCAGGGCTTCCGTGAGATGAGGGAGGAAAGGCCCGGCTCTCTCATTACGCATGCCGAAGGTTTTAACAAAGCAGTATGCTTTGATTTCCACCCAACGTAATTGTTACCAGATGCAGTTTGAGTATCTCGTCTCTCTCCTCTCTTTTACAGTGGCGGCTTTGGACGGCAGCCAGAGGGGGAGTGAGTGGATCGCTAGTCAAAACCTAATCTCATTAGAGGGAAAGCTTTATGCCGCCTTGTATCTCTTTGTACACTGACTCCCCCAACGCGTGCACACACACACACATACACACACACGCACGCACGCACACACGCACACACACACACACACACACACACACACACAGATTCTGCTCCTGTGCTCTGACTCGACGGGGAGTCACACTGTCCCAGCTTGTTTAGACTGCAGAGAATGAGGGAAACGCACAAGGAGGTGGAGAGAGTCAACATGTCTCCAAATGCAGAAATATGTTTTTTATGTGACGATCAAACAAGCCACGATGATTGGAAACAAATGTGGAGGATTGAGAATGTTTGCAGGGGAATGTAAATCACTTCAAATCAGTGGTTAGGTCCACAGGACGCTCAACTATGTTGTTTCCTTTGTTGCTCACTCAGTGATTTTAGCTTATTTTTGGCCATTTGGTAGACAGCGTGAGAGGACGAACTGGCAATTAAAAACCAATCAGTACTTTTGTATAACACTGTCCTTCTGTAGAAGTAACTGCTCAACAAAACACAACTACAGCTGAAACAATGAAACGATTAATCAACTTGAATCGAATCGATATAAAAATTACAATTTCCTTGAATCAAGTTTTGTTTCCTTAAATTTGCTGACACTAAACATTGATTCCGCTGTTGTGTTTCACATGGACACTTATTGTCATGCACATGACGTCAGGATCAACACATACTTGTGTTAGTTACATCTTATGTTGTTAGTAACTAAAACTGCAGTGCACTTATTGTTTGTAGATGTCATTTGTCTTGTTTGTTGTTTATATATCTGTAGATATTTTTATAGATACATTTATACTGTTTTTATTTATGTATATAGATAGTTTTTGTACATTCTTTTCATTTTATACTTTTTGGGTTATTGTTTCAGCTGGTTCTGGATTAAAGGACAAGTTGTTTGTCCTGTTTGTCATTTTCAGACATGTCTGTTTCACATTTTAACTTTTTTTTTTTTGCCTATTCAAATAATTGTTTGATTGCATTGAATCGAAGAAAATAATCGATAACTGCATCTCTAAACCTTAACCTGAAACTGATATTCAGTAGTAGAACACGCATTTACATTTTTCTTCATGTCCTTGTCTCACAGTAACCAACGGAAGCAGCCACTCCCCTACGGCGCTCAACGGTGCGCCGTCTCCTCCCAACGGTTACAGCAACGGTCCCAGCTCCTCCTCCTCCTCCTCGCTGGCCAACCAGCAGCTGCCACCGGCGTGTGGAGCCCGACAGCTCAGCAAGCTCAAACGCTTTCTTACGACTCTACAGCAGTTCGGCAACGACATCTCACCTGAAATCGGCGAGCGGGTCCGCACGTTAGTGCTAGGGCTAGTGGTGAGTACTGACTAAGTGGACTCTGGGCCTTAAGGTATCTGGAAGTAGAACACTGTTAATAATAAATTAGAGTAATCCTCAGCACTTGTTAAACACACCACAGAACCAGATGGAAGGTGTTAACGGAATCGGAAGTTTAAGTTGGAATCACTTATCGCTGATTGAAAAACCTCCTGGGATGTATTTTAGTCCTTTTTCCTTCTTAAGTCAGAAACAGCACCCACCTAGTCCATCAGCCGTAAAATAAACACAAGTTTATAAACTTCTGCCCTTCATTGACATCCACCAAGGCTGGAAAATGATGACAGTGTTTTGTCCTCAACAAAGAACGACAAAAAACATCAAACCAGGTGACTGCTGTTTTCATGCTCTTAATCACAGTACGTTCAGATTTTATTTACTTATTTACTTCCTTCCTTCCTTATTTCAAACACATCGTATCTTAAACATGTCCATTATGGTCCCAAAATGATTAAAGACAAAAAGGAAAAACATCTGAAGACAATGATCCACACATACCACAGTTAAAATGTGAAAGAAAGTATAAGTCAGATATAGTGATTTTTTTCTTTTTTAAATCATTTACAATGACCTTTGACCTTTCAGTTTGCTAGCTCTTGACACTGCACACACTAAATGTATATGGTTAATTGGGTTTGACCAAAAGGCACATTTTAAAAATGTCTCCTGGTGTTAACAAATGTCAACAAATGGGAACTTCTGAAATTGTTTTGGAAATGTTCCTTTTACTTTGATCTTTGAACTTCAAGAGTTGACATATAATTATCTGTTGTCACTGTCATCAAGGGAAAAAAATCTGGTCAGTTTAGACAATTTGTTTTAACTACAAAAAGTTAAAACAGAAAAAAAGACAAATCCTAAAACCTGTCAGTTTTGTTACTGTTAATAAAGTCATTTTAAACCAGTATCTATTATTCAATTGTATAAACAGCACCATAATGAAAATATAAGCCCTCTGTGGCAAAGATGAGATGTCAGCATTTGCAAACGTATCGTCTGATTCATGCATTAAAACGAGTCAAAGTGCAAATCAAGTCGACAGAAATGAAAATACGACACGGCAAAGATTTGATCAGACAGATGTTTCCTCTGACTTCGATGACATTGTTACATCAAGGCTCTATCACAAGAGCATTTGGTAGAAAATCAACGTGCAGATCTCAAGATCTTCCGCATGTCTGTGTGATCTGAGAAAATGTGAGTGTAACAAGCAGGGGAATACAGAAATAGGGACTGAATGTTGTGCCGAGGAGGAGGAGGAGGAGGAGGAGGAGGGAGGGAAGGAGGGTATTTTTTTAATTAGCCACACAGAGCATAGCCTCCTTTTGGCTTCGCTGTGTTTATTTTTCTCACCGTCTGCATACGCACATGCCTCTCCTGTGTCCTTTTGGCTTACTGCACACCTCCCCTACTCACAATAACCCCCCCACACACACACACACACACACACACACTTCTCGGACGGCGTCTCCCTCCGTCCCTCCCCCTGCCTTATTGAAAAGAGTGACACTGTTAATTAGCTAGTTGTGTGCTGGGGAGAGTTGGAGACGGAGACTCAGGAGGTTTCAGTAGCTGTCAAGAACAGCCCCTACGCAATCTGGGTGAACAGATGTAAGGCTGAATGTAACAAAATTCAGGTCTGGGAAATAACGCAAAGAGTGTGTGGGGGGGAAATAATATCTGCTGTTTTTTTCATGTTCTCTGTCTCACTTGTTTTGTTTTTTTCCTTGTTTGTATTTTTCCTTGTTATACGTAGCAGATTATTCTCCCTCGTGCATCTCTTTCAAACTTCCTCCTCTGCATCTCAGGGAAAACTGTTGAAAATTAAAAATAGTGTCACCGCCGTCTCGTCACGCCACCGAACCTGAGTTACAGGCGCCTAAAACGAAGAGAGACTAGACTGGTTTGGGTGTGTGGGACTGACAGAAATGCATAACCCGCTGTCGACCCCCCACAGCTCCAGACACACACATTGAAACACAACCCCCTATTTGTAACCGTACAAAAACACCCCAAATACCCACTCAGGGTAAATAAACTGGGCTCTGCATCGACTATGGCGCATTTTTGTTTTATAAGAAGACGATGTATGCAGCAGACAGGGTATGTGTGTAAAAAAAAACCAAAAACACATGCAAATAAGACGACAGAGTCTGAAGGAGATGTTTATGTCTAGATAAAATATTCTCACTCAGCTCTGTTACTATTCTGCCTGCATAAACCTACAAGGTATTGGATGCATAAATTAGGGAAATTAGAGAATGCTCTGCAAAAATTAGCACATTTTCATTCATGTCACAATTTGGTTTTGAGAGCAATATGTTTTTGCTTCTGTATTTACTTAGACATGAAATGATTCTGTCAATGAATCGGTTTGTTTTAAGTTGACGACGGATAACGTTAGGCTTCCCAAGTGGAAATACTGACTGAGAGAAAATAATAGCTTGAAAGATTAAAAAAAAAAAAGAAAAAAAAGAAAAAAAAATTCCCATCTAGATTGTCTACATTTATTTTGATGTTCAGGTCCACATTTCTGAATTAATTGCCAATTTTTATAATGAGTCATTCAGATTTATTTATTCCTTTGCCATAGATGTTCAGTTCAGCTGTTATGCAGTATTTAAGTGAAAAAGAATTAATCTCAGATATGAATCATTTGTTTTCAGTAGGTGTGGTTCAATCCACTATTAAAAATCACAAATGAAAACACAGATCTCAGAATAGCAGGAAAAGGTTTCCTGCGTGGGAAATATGTAAAAGTTGTTTTTTTAGATTAAAATAAAAGCAAATAAGTGCAGTGGAAACAGAGTTAGCAAAGAGCTGTGTTTGTGAATGATAAGGAGTAACGTTGACTGAAATAGAACAAGAAACAGAAATGCAGCAACGACTGTTGAACAACTTCACACTAATGCAGATGTTTTGCAAAAACTGAGTTTGTTCCTCTTTGTTGACACGCAAATGCATTTTGGAACCAAAGTTAAGATTATTAAACATGCTTTCCAGTGTGAAGATTTTTTAAAAACTCTTGTTTATGTGTATCCTTGTGTTCAGGGAAAATGGAAAGATTGGGAAACAATGACATCCTATGTTGTTGATGTATATTATGTCTTTGTGTAATGACGCTGCACCTGAAACATCAGATCCATGCGTATAAATGAGTGTATGACCTGCAGTAGATCGAGGTCAACTCAGATGCGTTAGGGAGACGGACCGAATGGCGTCACGAACAAATCCACATCATGTAAAAATACTATAATTATACTATAATAATAATAATAATAACTATAATACTTTACCTTATTCACTTACAGTATATGGTAACAGACGACAGATCCAAATGTCAGCATCTGTTGTGTCTATGTCTGACAGAAACAGCGATTTGTCTGAGTGTTTGTTCCAGTTTGTAGTCGTTATTATGTTGGTGCTGGGAAGAAAATATCTGTTTATAAAAATATCCATGCTTTTGGGGACAGGACATTAGTCTATGAAAGGGTCTCATATGATCCAGATCAGTGGTTCCATTTAGTGGAAAAAAGTAAAGCAGCCTCTAGTTTTAACCAACTAACCAACCATCCTCAGCTCAGGTAACATTTTAACATTATTTAATATTAGTATGTTAGTATGTATGTTAAAGCATGATGATGAACCAGCTTTAAATATTCACATAACACGACCTATTATCGGATACTTCCGTTAAAATTTGTAATACATCTGGAGGAAAGCCTGAATAGCCCCCACCCTTTAACCCATAAAGACCCAGTGCTACTTTTGTGGCAGTTCCCAAACGATTTTTTCTCTATTTAATCTTTCTTCAATGATTTATCACCATGTATTATAATATTATCCTCTGTATTTTGCATGTTTCACTGTAAATCATGTATTTTCCTACATTTAATTTCAATGTTCACATAAACTCAAGGTAAATTCAAAGGTTATTATGTCAAAACAGAGAAACTGAAGAAAAATTTACTTTTTCAGCAAATATATCATTAATAGAGCATAAACCAAGTGTCTCCATCTACTGTCAAAGGAGTTTTTCACTTATCAAAGACCCTATCTGTCTTGGTTTGGTTAATTTAACCCATAAAGACCCAGTACAACTTTTGTGGAAGTTCCCATATGATTTTTTTTCTCTGTATTTAATCTTTCTTAAGTGATTTATCACCATTTTAATGTAATATTATCTTTGGGTTTTCTGTGAAAATCTGATCTTTTCCTACATTTAATTTACTGATCATGTAGATGTTCATAAAAGCTTAGAGTAAAGTCGAGGGTTATTATATCAGAAACAGAGAAAACTGAGGAAAAATGTACTTTTTCAGCAAGGATATCATTAACTGAACGTAAAGACAAGTGTGTCCATCCACTGGTTTTGATCCAACTCTGTGGTTTTACTGGTGAATCAGTGTTGTAGAAGGTGATGTTGTTTCCACATTCACTATGGAGCCTCTGAACGTCCAAATGGGTCATATCTGATGACCATGAAAAGATGACAAACTGTGTTTACACCTATTATTTACATGTATTGATAGGATTAGTGGATCAGCAGGTATTAAACCGTTTAGATCAGTAGATGGTTTTGGTGGCTGTGGATGTTTGGGTCTGTATGGGTTAATTAATCAGTATTTTATCAGCCTTTACAAGTCCGCTATTGGTCGACTTCTACTTTTATTACCACATAAGCCAATCTGACCTAATGTGAATAAAATGTTTGGCGATCATATTTTGGAACCGCTTCTCAAACACACAGCAGGCAGATCTATCATTAAGGTCCACATGTGAGTCCATATCCACAAAGACCCGGTAGAAGATGAAACCCATTTTTCCATCATCTTTCTGATGATGATGTGGCTCATGCATGTGTGTATTTGTTTTGTTAATTGAAAACGATGTGCGCCTTTGTTTTCCTGAGAGTCTTTTCGCTGAGACCTGCTCCATATGCTTCCCATTACAAAACCCGAAAACATTCACTACAGGCCCAGAATATAGCTTAGCCTCCAATAAGTAATATTATCACTTAATGTCTTCCACATGGATTCATGTGTTTTCTCTCCTCTACAGAATTCCACACTAACCATCGAAGAATTTCACTCCAAGCTCCAAGAAGCCACCAACTTCCCTCTGCGACCTTTTGTCATCCCCTTTCTGAAGGTAGATATTTAAATATACAATTACCACTGAGGGGTTCTCCTGCCTGGCTGTCTGATCAGCCAGATCTGGAACACATTTAGCAAACCCACATCCAGATGTGCATGCTTGTGTTCATGATATTTATCCTTCTTTTTTTTTCTCTCGGTTTTGGGGGGTCTTCCTGCTCCTTGCCTAAATACATTTCTGTCTTGTACGTCTTCTTGTCTGTTCTCCTCTTGCATCACGCTGACTTTCTTCACAGTTTCACCAGATACTGTCATATGTGATATCTTTCTCACATCGTCTGGTTTTCCTCTCCCGTACCTCTTCCTCTAACAAATTCAACAGTCCATAAATGATTTCAGGACTGATGTTGATGCGCTATTTTACAGGTTTTTTTTTTTTTTAAAGACTGCAACTTTGCACAAGATTTTAAAGTGGAAAGAAGCTGTATTTTTAAGGAGGAGCTCCATGTATACACTTGAACGGCACAGTAACTGTTTGTAGTTAATCAGTAGAACCTACATGTAATTAACATCACATGCATCACATTTAAGTTATCCAACAAGAAATAAGAAAGAAGTAATTACCCCTTTGCTTAGTTTTGTATGGTCTTTATAGACTTAACTATTTAAAAGAGACTATTCACCATTATACCCATGTCAGACGACCCAACAGCAACAGCAGTTCGACCAAAATAAAAATGAAAAGCAAAACCAACAAAATAATTGCAAATATTCAAATAATTCATGAGCAAGAGTCAGATTTGAACAAACAAAATCACATCTTGTATCCTTTCAACATACAGATGTATCACTTTTTGGTTGAATGTGATTTATTTGCCATTGAATATACATAGAAAATAATTGGTCACATCTATAATAATTAACTGAATCATTTTTAGCTTTGATTTCAGCATGAATTCATGTGGCATTGTTTCAATAAGCTTATATTTGTTCACAATAGTTATTTCCATAAATTTTTTTTTTTTTTTTGCATATAATGTTCCTGAACACGTTGAACCTGAGATCATAACTGCTTCCACAGGCTTGTTCTGTCGGCACTAGGCATGATGGGTAATCACTTCATCTACTCTTCTCACCCTGATGCTCCCATTACTCTGGAACAGGGTCAGTCTGGACTCATCAGACCACATGACCTTTATCCAGTGAAACATTTCAATAAATGAGAAGCTACTTAATGCTTGAGTTTGGGTTAAAGAACATGTTGCAGCTGAAACATATTCATCACTGCAGTAAATATCCAATGGAAGGACCTGAACTATTGGCTTAGTCAATAGGCCAGGCTGTGTATAATTTTTGAATTCTTATTCTTTAGTTTTTGCAGTGTCCTGACAGATTGATGTGTGAATATTAAGTTCATATTTAGTTTCTTTCAGTTGAATCAAACCTGGATAGTGTGAGATGGTTATTGATTTATGTCTTTATACACTGCAGTGATAATAAATGGTTTTAGTGCATTTAGTTTAATAAAAGGGGGGGTTTGTTACTCCTTCTAAGTGGTCTGTTTGCACTGTTATAGCCTCTGTGTTAGTTTATGTATTTAACAAACATTAACTTCTGTATGGGAGCATGGTGAAATATGTTAATTTGATACATGGTATTTTGGCCTTAATATAATTTATATGTGATTCTCAAGTAACCTTTAGAGACCCATTATTATTTTTTTACAACTTTCTTTTTTTTTCAAGTGATTTCTCACCAATTATTACAATATTATCATTTATGTTTCATATTTTTTTAGTGTAAATCATGTATTTTCATATGTTTGATTTACCAATCATGTAGCTGTTCATAAAGGTCATTTATCTAAAATACATCAAAGAAGATGTGCAGCAACAAAAACATTAACCTACATGTTCCTCAAATGAAATGATTCGGCCCGTTGCTTATGTCCTGAGTATGTTCATCAAATTTAATATTTTAACATCAACCACTGACCCATTATTCATTGAATATAACACCATCATGTATGTTTATAATGTTATTAATCCTTAAAGACCTACAAGTAGTTTGTCACAACTTCCACATGATTTTTTTGGCTTTTCCAAGTAATTTTTCACCATTTATTAGAATATTATCCTCTGCATTTTGCTTTTTTTAGTGTAAATCATGTATTTTCCTATATTTGATTTACCAGTCATGTAGATGTTCATAAAAGCTTAAAGTAAATGTAAAGGTTATTCAATCAAATTAGAAAAAAAGGAGGAAAAGGTGAGTTTTTCAACAAAATATACATTAACATGTATTGATAGGATTAGTGGTTAAACAGGTATCAAACAGTTTAGATCAGTAGATGTTTTTGGTCAGCGGTGGATGTTTGGTTCTGTATGGGTTACATTTATTCTGTATTGTTACAGACACTTTCCTGGTTGGTCAGTGTAGTTCCGACCACAGGACAGCGTTCTCTTTTAGACTCCTTCTCCTCTTTCTCTCAGAGCTTTGTTTTGTCATTGATTGCTTGTCCCACTAAGCCACATTTTCAGTGAGTATTTTTCCCCCGTTTTTCAGCCATTAGAATAACATGACCAGTGGAAGGAGCCTCTGCCCATTCATCACCCCTCGCCTCGCTTCAGTCACAGCAGCAGCGTATACATGGTTTTATTCCAGCGTGGGAGCAAGAAATGAAGAGCGATGAGGGTTTTTCTGTTGTATTTTCGGGTGAAATAGTGGACGTTTATGTGAATTTGGACTGTTTATGTCAGATAAGTGCATATTCGCAGTGTTTGTATTGGTCGTCAAAGATGACAAATGGGGTCGGGGTCTATATTTGGTTCTAGAGGGTTTTCACTGACTAACAACAGTTCAGGTCCTGGTTGAAGCTGAGATCAATATCGGTGCTGTACTGAGAGATGAAAAGCAGGGACAGGCCAATCATTTAACACAAAGCTCATTTATTTTTATTATACGCCTCTGAAAAGGCACTTTAATTCTTTATATGTATTTTCACACTTTTCCTTCTAAAGTTTACTCTATTTTTCTTTCTGCTTCTTTTATCTGTTGTAGAGCAATGTGGCCAAAAATGTTCTCTTTGTAAAAGTATTCAGTTAACATCCATAATTAACATGATAAATGGCAGATCAGATAGAGTCCAGAGTGTGAAGCCAGACAGTTATATTTGGTTTTTAATTATTCATGGAGGACAGAACGAGATGAAAATGAGGCAACAGGGCAAATATGTCATAAAAGATAAAAACAGCACATGTACAGTTTGAGATTTTGTCATTAAGGGATAATTTTGTCCAATTTCTTTGACGAAAACAGTAAAAGTGAAACATAACAAGATCAAACGACGTTAAAGACTCAAGAAGATAAAAGTTGTTCTAAAAGATTCAACAAGATGAACACATGTGATCTCTGATTTTGTCCTTATTTTCTTGATTTATTTTTTATTTATGCTTCCTATGTGGCCACTGCAAGAGTTTATCAAAATAAAGAAAAGGAATGCAGTTTGAGTTCACGGACAGCAAGATGAAAACAGCATAAGAAATGTATTAAATAGATGAACATTTCACAGATCTAGAGGTGGAACTTTGAAAATTGAATAATATTGAATTATAATGATAAAATGATGCTCAACATGAAAATATCCACAAGTAAAACCAGGGCGCAATGGAAGTGACATGAGAAATAAAAAGATGTAGCAAGAGAAAAACACACCTGTAGTATTGGATTTAATGACTCTATCAAATTAAATTACAGTTCATCTGATACAAGACAGAAAAGACACAAGATGACAAATGTCATGAAATATACAACAAGATGAAAATGATGTAAGAAGACAAAAACAGCCTGTAGCCTGTGATTTCAGGTTCCTTTATTTGTAATTCATGTTGCATATTCTGTATATTCTTCACCAGTGTCTGCAACAGAGTCAAAATGAGTAGAATAGAATAGAATAGAATAGAATAGAATAGAATAGAATAGAATAGAATAGAATAGAATAGAATAGAACAGA
>JAPQRP010000003.1:6794191-6804365 GCA_037367295.1 Apogon hyalosoma
AACCACATGGCTCATCATCAAGCATCCCCAGCAGCCTGCTGATGAGCCATGTGGTGGAATTGGGTGTGTTGGAAGAGGGAAACATGTAAAACATGCAGGACAGCGGCCCTCGAGGACCGGAGTTTGACACCCCTGCTGTAGACAAAGGCACGACAAGTTAATTCAAGTACAAATTGAAAATTACAGCTTGCAATTAAACCACACACTCACACAGACACACACACATTATATAGGCTGTTCATGCTGAGGGAACGATCGTACCTCATGTCTTTTAAAGTATGGTATATTCAGCTGTAGCATATACAGGCCAAGGACAGAAGCCCATGCACCTATCAATGTCAAGTAATGGCCTCCATACACTGCCCAGCAGGTGAGTGGAAAAAAAAAAAAAAAACACAACGCCTCCTTATGCGCCTGGGGAACAGTGAAAACACACTGTGAGTATTCAATGAGGAAAAAAAAAAACGTTCTCTTTTTCTTTACACTCCACTGTCTCCCTCCTCCTCCAATGTCACCCGTAACCGTGGCAGCATCCTGTAATCCGCTGTGCAGTTGTTCTAGTTGAAACAGTCATGGCTCTGTGACACAAATGGAAACGCATGTTCACTGTTATATACATCCAGGCTGGAAGAAACAAGCCTTGGAAAGAGCTTTAAATGAAAAAGAAATCCCATTTGGATGTTAAAAATGCTCTTTAAACAGTGACTGCTTTTATCCATTGCCCATGTAACACAGATTTACAGTTTTATTCCTAAAATAGATTATATCATACAAGGAAATGTTCAAATCTTACATTGATGTACTCCCCATATGTAAATGTAACACACATATGACAAATGGTACTATATCATGTTACCATATACCTGTATTATATGTTTCCACATTTCTGCTTCCACCTGTCATGTCTTTGTGAGACACAGGATGGTTCCTACATGTACAGTGAAGCATGGAAGTGGAGGAGGAGTGATGGTGCAGGGGTGCTAGGATAAATTCTGCAGTGACATGTGTTACTACACTGGCTCAGGAGTAGCAACAAAGAGGGGGGACCACACAAGGCACAAACATTTTAACAAGGATTTATTAAATAAAAATAACGTGAACGTGTAAGTCAGTAGTGAAGGCAGTGATGTGGGTGCATGTGGTGTGTGGCTGTGTAGGTCAGTCAACTAAACCCAACAGGAACAGCCAGTGGCCGGGTCAGGAGAGAAGCAGAGAAAGAGCAACTATGCTCTCAGCCATTTTGTGGGTTTCAGCCAGGTGAGGCAGATGAGGGCCTGACTGGGGCAACGCCCCCAGTTTCCAAGGCGAACAGGAGCAAGAATGGTGAACAGTGAGGGCTTCACAATAAAGGCCACCCCATGGCCGTCACACATGCCATCCCACTGGGTTTGTGCTTTGTGGGATCATCATTTGTTTTTGAACAGGACAGTGATCCAAACACACCTCCAGGCTACATAACAGCCATTTGACCAGGAGGCAGAGCTCTGTACATACTGTATGCCCTCTGGATTTATCAAGATTTAAGGTTATCACATATATCACATAACCAGAGAAACATGTTTGAACTCATACGCACAACATATTTCATACATGAATACATCTGTATAACTATTGCATTTAACCCATAAAGACCCAGACAGTCACTGGTGACTACAAGCATCTACTGATCTAAACTGCTTCATCTCTGTCGATCCATTAATTCTACCAAAACGTGTCAATAATTGGTGTAAAATACAGTTTGTCATCTTTTCATGGTCATCAGATATGACCTATTTGGACGTTCAGAGGCTCTGTGGTTACCACGGAAACACCATCATCTTCTACAACATTGATTCACCAGTTAAACCCATGGAGTTGGATCAATGACAGTGGATGGACACACTGGGTTTATGTTCAATTAATGAGAGACTGGACTGAAAAAGTCACTTTTTCTTCAGTTTTCTGTTTTTGATGTAATAACCCTCAACTTCAATCTGAAGTTTTATGAACATTTGCATGATCAGTAAATTAAATATAGAGAAAATGTATGATTTTCACTGAAAACAAAGCAAAATACAGAGGCTGATGTTATAATAAATGGTGATAAATCACTTAAGAAAGGTTACATCCGCAGAAAAATGAATCTGGGAACTGACACAAAAGTAGCACTGGGTCTTTATGGGTTAATAATGAACCCATAGCACAACATAGCTTGGAAATCATTTTACAATCAATAAGCACATGCAAAATTACCCTAATAAGAAGTGATAGTAGAATTCAGGGCCCACTGGAACATTACGTTTTCTCTCCTATTTCATATTTATGTGAAATTTCCATAATAATTACTGTGCCAGTGAAGTATGCCTTAAATTTGGCATAAATCATGAAGTCTCTCCAGCAAAGCACCTCCGCACCATCACACCCCTTCTATGAATCCATACATTTACATCCATATCCCTCACCTTTTCTTTCTGTGTCTCACAAGGACGTGGTGGGTGGAGCCAAATAACTTAATTTTGGATACTGTACAGTACAGGTAACTCATATGGCAATGCGATATAGGGCTGTATGTGGCTAAAAATCCCAGCAAACTTGATCTTAACTCTTTTGCTGCCAAAATGTGATCACTTCATCTTTGAGTCCAAGTGAACATTTGTGCCAAATTTTAAGAAAGTCTCTGACAGCATTTCTAAAACATGTCACATTAGTGTGAGATTTAATTGACATAAATTCTTGAGTTGCAGCAAAAACCTGTTTGTGATGTCACAGTGACTGACATTTTGTAGAGGCTTCCTGGAGATAGTGCATTTTGAGTGTGACAGACTGATGAACGGTGAGAGTGTGGAAAATTTTCATGTCAAAGATGCATCGCAGACATTCTAACTGACACGAATCACGAAGCTACTCAATCATATTTCTACTTGAAATGTATTACAGAGGGATTTGTGTTTTGTTTTTGTAATGTTTGTGTTTTGTGGTGGGTCATACAGACACTTACTGCTTGTACTAACTGATGAAGAAGTAACCATGTGTACTCATTTATAATTGTGAGGATGCAACGTAATGGGATGCACAAAAAACAAACCCTTCAACCGTCAAACTGTAATTGAATCAATTCACAAGGCCAGCGCACATTCACCTCTCATGGACGGACAAAGCTGTCGTTACAGCAGCTGAGGACTTTGATTTGAACATGATTAAAGGATGAACAAGTTGTTTAACTTTGAAACTTGGAAGATCATCAAATCACAACTAACCAACATTAACAGGGGCATTTCTTTCCTCTGAGTGTGTGCGTGTGTGTGTGTGTGTGTGTGTGTGTGTGTGTGCGTGTGTGTGTGTGTGTGTGTGTGTGTGTGTGTGTGTGTGTGTGCGTGTGTGTGTGTGTGTGTGTGTGTGTGTGTGTGTGCGTGTGTGTGCGTGTGTGTGTGTGCGTGCGCCAAACTGAACATGTTGGTAGTACGTGCAGTTGGGACTACCTGCAGGCAGCCAGCTGAGAGGAGGAGATTGATGGCTAATGAGGGCTGAATGAGGAGCCGAGGCCAAACACACAGTGTATACTGCCTACTGCAGCTTTACCTCATGATGGATAGCAGGCTGTGATACAGTACCCACGCATACACACGATACCGCTCACAGTGGAAGTGGATAGGCTTCTATGTGTGGCCTCTTTGAAAGTATTAGTGTACTTAAAGGCGTGCATATTGATCTGGAAAAGCGTATTTACAATGCTGTGACTGTTTTATAGTATGTATTAATGTGGCTCCATCACTTACCAAGTATCTGCTCCACTTGGACTCTGCAAATCACTGATATTAGCTGGTTCCCATGCTACGTCTACAGTCCTAACTCTCACTCATCATGCTTTCTCTTACAAAAACATTCTGTTCCACTCTAGACCCATTGAGCCAAATCCCATCCAAAAACAGTTTACTGTGACACGCAGTGGGACATCACACTCCATCAGTCAACTCGAACCCCACTGTTTCCTGCACAGTGGATCCATCCCATACCATTCAGGTACTACGCAGACTTCTCCTATAGACACTGCATGAAGCATCGTATAAACCCCATAACATACGGATGGTTAGAAGATCATTCTTTATCTCTCAGGTTGGTTTGATTCGTGATTAATTACTCTGCACAATAAGTCTGACCTTGAATCTGATAGTTGTACTAAAATGAAAACATCTCGTTACATGATTAAGTTCTATTGTAAGCAAACATACAATGTTTATGTAATTTATCTTGCATTATAATGATACCCTGTGTCCCTAAGCAGGATAAGCTAATGGATAATTTGACTATTATACAGTGTAAAAGGAGAAAGACAGAATACACGAAAATGACCTGCTCACTGATCATGATCTGAAATATGTTTGTCCTCTTTTACCTTCGAAAGGATACTTTTTATATAATGTGTCTGCAAAGCACAAGCAGATACAAAGTATTAGATGCATTTATTCACTGTTTCTTCAAATTCGTCATCAAGTTCTTCATCTTCCATGTGAATTTTGGCATGTAACTTACATCAGAGAACATACATCAGAATATTAAAAACTCAAGGATCATGTGCTATGATTTTTTTCACTGGTCAGACATTGTGATGATCAAACCCACACCTTCTTTAGAGCAAAATTACTTTCTCATGCTTTAATGTAAAAACATGATTGAAACTTTTAATGATTCACAAGACCTCAGTATCTCAATATCTGTATCTCGATATATACGGTGTTGAGGAAATATGTTTAAATTCTGTGTTTTTCCTGATTGTGTACAGAATATTCAGACTTGGACTGGACTGAAAGCAGACTGTTAAATCACACATCATAATGACCATAAATGTAACTGTATTTGTTCTCTTTTACACAGTATGTTTTCCAACTACATCATTAAACTCAATAGTAAATCACAGCAGACACTTCTGTTCTAATACAGAAAAAACACACGTATTTACATCAGTGTCTTTATCATAATTCCCACTAAACACACGTAAAATTTATATCAGCACCCTCAGACTAGTCTCCTTTCCCATGCGGTGAATAGTTTTTGTTGAAATAAGGTACTGCCTGAGACTGAGAATCCTCTGATTGAGGCGTACACTGACCCATTTGAGTAATCGTCAAACGTGGCTTCTCCATGAAACTGAATCCATGAAAGGTAAACTATGGTACAGGAGCGAACCTGCAGTCTGCAGCAGGCACTCTGGGAATTTCTGTCAATATTTCTTAGGAATGAATCAATGAATGTCAATGCTATGGTCAGTCATGGTTGATGTAGTCTCTAGCTGTGACCTCTAGCACTACTTTGCTTAAGTCTTGACTTTATGCTGCATATTTAATCTTTCTGTTGGCATTTCAGTCAAAATTGCAATCAAAACTAAAACTAAACTGGTTCATTTGAACAGCCATTTAAGAGATAAAATAATAGAATTGGCTTGATTGCCATTGCAAAAATACTTCTGTACAGTGCAACGAAATTTGTGGTAGTAGATATTAGTGGCCTGTGTTGATCAAGATGGCCTCTGAGAGCAGGGGTGGTTTGTCAGGCTCCACTCCTGTCTGCTCTTTTTTGTCTACAACAGGGGTGTCCGACTCTGGTCCTCAAGGCCTGGTGTCCTACATGTTTTAGATATTTCCCTCTTCCATCACACCTGGAAGCCTCAGCCTCATTGTTCTCAGGCTTCTGCAGAGGTTGATGATGAGCTGATCATTAATTGAACCAGGTGTGCTGGAAGAGGGACATATCTAAAACACGCAGGATGGTGACCCTCGAGGATCAGGTTTGGACACTCCTGGTCTACAACACCTTTTTCCTTTCTGCATGTTTTGCTTTTCAAACTTCCAACTCTTCAGTTCAAGATGCTGAGGTGGAAGATAACCACGGCTGCAACCAGGCAAGGGTAACGCTCAGGAATAGTCAGGAACTGGCTCCAAACAGCCGCCATGGAGGGTATGGCTGCAGATGGATTCTATGTCTGTGGCTGCTTGCACTTTGTCCAGGATCTCTCTGGTTATGTACAATTGCACATCACCTCACAGCAGCAATGTGGAGACAAAGACACTACGTATTTTTGGCTGCTGCTTTGCTCATGGCTTCTCTGTGTTCCTCTTCTTCAATGTTTCTCATCAAATGAGTCAACAGGTATTTTTGCATGTACAAAGTCACAATAGATACCAGTCATATGTAAACTTAACTTTTTTGGGCATGGACATTTGATCATTTACACAACTTTCTGGCAGAAAGACTATCATTGTTTTTGGGGTAATAAGATCAAACAATGCACCAAGGGGAGGAACAGGAGATATTTTTCATACTTTTTATTATTCATGCTGTTACTAGTAGCGATATCCAGTTGAATCATGGCCCATTAACTAACACTGGCCACACAGTAACAACACTGGAAAGAATCAAAACCAGACTTTTTTGTTTGAATTAAGCAAAAAAAAAAATCTTCAGTTAAGCAAAACAAATCTGCCAATAGAACAAGTGAAAATTATCTTGGTAAGATTTCTTGAAATCAGATTTCCCAGATCTATTGTCTAAAAATAAGTTCTTTGTATCTCAATGAAAAGGATTATGTCTTATTTTAAGTGTGATGAGATATTTGGGCTAGAAATGAGAAAAATACACTTGGTAAGATTTAGATTTTTGCAGTGAACAGGAACTGCCACTTGTCAAGGTGTGGATACACAGGTGAACACAGAGACTACTGGATTGCTCGAACCCTCACTGATCCCAGCAGGAGCAAGTGACTGTCTCAACCTTGTTCCTCAGCTGGACTGAATCACTGAAGGACGCCTGATTATCCCCCGAGAAAAAGCAGAGCAGGAGCTCTTCTCCACAAAACGATTCTAACCTAAACCTTTTACTCAAGACTCAAATATCCACATCAGCACAACTTCTGCAGGAGAACAGATTTAAGAGCAGAGCAGCTTTGCAACAAAGAACTATGAAGTACTTCCACACGGTAAACCATGCAAAGGTGATTTGGGATTCGAGGAAAAAAAACAATGGTGGTCATTTGAACATACGAAGTATCAGACCAAAGAGAGATATAAATTCAGCATCTGTTAATAGACTCCAACTTGGACTTCCTGGCTTTGAGTGAAACATGGCTGACAAGTCACACCCCAACAGCCATGACTGATGTGCCTGGGTTCTCCTGCTTTCATAAAGACAGACTATTGGGAAGAGGGGGTGGAGTGTTCATCTATTTAAGGGACACTTTTAAATGTACTCTTGTTAACTTGGACGTTTCTGGACTAGAATGTCTAGTTTTAAATGTGGTTTTGTCACCTAAAATGAATTTTAACATAATTACTTTGTACAATCCACCTAAACACGATATAATATTTTACCAAGATTTTGATCATTTGCTTAAAGCACTGAACCATAAATCTTAAAACATTGTACTTTGGGACGTGAACATAAACTGGTTGGACAAACACTGTAAGCAAAAACTCAAAACCGTTACATGTAAACATAAACTGCATCAAATAATCAAACAGCCAACCAGAATGTCTAAGACAAGTCAAACTCTCATAGATGTAATCTTCACAAATGAACCTGATCGAGTATTAAAAACAAGTAACTTATTAAGTGGTTTATCAGATCATAATATGATTCTGATAGTTACAAAATGCCAACAGACTCCATTTTAAACAATCATAATTATGTGCCAACAGGAACCCCTCAACAAAAAATGAGTCAATTTGAAAATGAACTTAAACTTCTAAACTGGAAAGTGTCTTACAAATTAATGATAAAGACAAATATTGCGACGTCTTGACAAATACTGTGGCAGGTATGATCCAAGATTTCACTTGCTTTCTTAAGTTTAAGCATAAAAAGACTCTGCCATGGATAAATAATGACATCAATTGATGAGGAAGCGGGATTAAGCATTAAAACAATTACTGTCCACAAATTTACATCCAGATAGCATTATCTACAAGGGGCTATGGAACAAGGTTGTAACTGAATTGAGAAAGGCAAAGACAAACTATTCCATGCAGCTACTAGATGATTCAGGTGGGAACAGTCCATCTCTCTGGAAAAATATTAATACACTTTAAAACCGTAACTTAAATCATCGTGGAGGAATAAAGGAACTTAACATTATGGGAACGATATCCACCATCACTGAGGAAAAAGCTACTGAGTTAAATACATACTTTATACTATCTGTAAATGATTTTAATAAGGCCTTTACTTCCTCAAAGCTTTAAAATGGCTATTATCACCCTGATTTATAAATCAGGTGCACTGACTGATGCGAGTAACTATAGACCAGTGGTTCCCAACCTTTTTTGGCTCATGACCCCATTTTAACGTCACAAATTTCTGGTGACTCCAGACATTCAAAAAAGAGGCTTTTTTGCTAAAATTAATTTGTTTTTGATCATGTAACAGTTTGCTATACTATGTTGCAAATAACTGTTAATTTTAGACAACATTTAGTCTATGTAATGTATATTATAATGGACGGCGGCAGAAAAGCCAGGTGTAGATTACTGCACAAAGGGAGAATTAGATTTTCCTTGGTCTGGATATGTACAGTCAGTCCAGCTTGGATTTACAAGGCTGACAATGAATACTGAACAAACAAGAACTAAACTAGGAATTATGAAAGAGCTGCAGCATCTGAAACCGATTTCAGATGCTATTTTTTTATTAATAAGTTGTTTTTTGTTTTTTTTCTATCAACTACAAGAAATTTCAGGCAACCCCATTTGAATTCCAGGCGACCCCAAGTCAAAAGTACTTGAAAAGGTAATTGCTTATCAATTAATGATCTATCTTGAAAACAACCACGTTCATCATTCCAGGCAATTTGGATTTCGGAAAAAACAGTATCAACGTGTTTTTCAATAAGAAAGAAAGCTGTTGACAAATTTCACATTACTGTTGATGCAAAAGAAATTGAAGTTGTAAATGAGTTTAAATACTTAGGTGTAGTCCAAGATCCACAATTAAAGTTTGACGCACATGTAAAGTAAAACCCATAAAAGCCAGTTTGAACTGCTTTAGACTCATCAGGTCATGTCTATCCTTTAAAGGAGCTCATTTATATTTACATGTAATGGTTCTTTTATATTTGTCCCACTGCATCACTACTTGGGGCCAGGCCACTGATTCAGTCACTAGACCTCTGTTTTCACTCAACAAGCAAGTTCTCAAAATGTTAGATCAAAACCACAAAAATGAAACCACTGTAAAATTATTGAAAAATAAAATTTGCTGAGTTTCTCTAATTTTATAAAGTTCTCCTTTTTAAAAGTTGTTTTTAAATGCTTAAATGGACCGGCGACACAAGTGATGTCTCAAATTTTTAAACAGACAGACAATTGTAGGACAGTGACAAGGGCCATAACCCAGCAGAACTGTGTGATTCCAATGTGCAGGACAACATTTGGCCAGTCATCCCACTCAGCTCAAGGAGCACACTTCTGGAACTCTCAGAGATCAAATCTCAGACAGAATTGAAGATGTTTAGTGTCAAAAGTTAAGCAACAGCAAAGATGTGAACATTAATGATCACAGCTCATTATTCAAATACACACCATTTTACCATGTTAAAGTCTAATGTATTAGTGTTTTAATTGTTACATTGTGTTCAGTTGTCTGATATGAGTCATTGTATTTATTAATTTACGGAATTTATTCATTGTATACATTGTATTGTTATTATATTTTATTGTATTAAGTATATTATTTCATAGTGTTCAGTATTTTATTTTGGCCAGGGACAGAGACTGCAAATTAGCTGAAGCTAGACATCTTCTATGCATCACATTTTCCCTTTAGTGGTAATGCTGTGTGTATCGTCCCTGATAAATAAACATCAAATAAATAAATAAATTTGGAACAGTAACAAATTAACCTGTCCATTAACATAATGCACAAATAATGTAGATGTATTTCCACAGGCACAGCTGAGTCATGTATCAAACAGTGAACAAGATTGATTTTTAGCCATGCTGAGGATTTTTAAAGGATGTGATCACTGAGTGTGTGTGACTTATGCCTCACAACTTTAAATAAAACACCAAAGCAGAGGCTATACGATAAATGAGCACAAACTTTTTTTTTTCCACAACCTGGGACAGTTCTTTTTTTTTTTTTTTTAATTTATCATTTTTTATTCTCTGCTGTTTACACTTGCCATTCTGAACTCACTATATACATATAT
>JAPQRP010000003.1:6804440-6820873 GCA_037367295.1 Apogon hyalosoma
CATTCATGTCCACAAAGGGATGGTGTGAAGGACAGCAAAAACCTTCTTCCAACAGAGAACAAAAGTAATGATGAGCAAGCACGACACAACTAAGATCAGCACAGCAACGCCATAGATTAGTGCAGCTGTCCAAATAGTCCTGAAGCACTCCCAAGAAAATTTATAGCTTATTCTTGAGCATCATTTATACCCCCTGGCCCGGCTTCCATCCACCCGTCCCAGGCCTTCTCTTCCCACTCCCCCCACCACCCCACCTCTCCTCGCTGTGCACCCCCTGGCTTCCCCAGCTGTTGTGCACCTGGATGCTGGCCTGGGAGAGGGATCGGAACGCATGCCATCTATCTCTCTGAGGGGACATGTGATGTATGTGCATCTGTGTGTATGTGTGCAGATGGGGGTTGGAAGCCCTGGGACTTCAGTAGTGAATAAAACTATAGCTCTGAGTCGATGCTGCTACATTGATCCAATGGTAACTGGTTTTATAAACTCATGATTTAGTTCATGATATTTACTTCATTGTCCCTGAAGGGAAATGAGCTTTGCATTTGACCCATTGACATTAGAAGCATTTGGCTGCCGTTGACAGCATAAAGGGACCCTCTCCACATCTACAGCACTATCTTGGTAAATGGCACTGACAGGAGACTTAACCTAGCATACACTGGTTTTGATGAGGACGTAGAGGAAGAACAGGCAAACTCTACAAAGAAAAGCTCTGGTCCAACTGGGAATCAAAGTCTTTCTTGAGCAACAGAGTAGGCCACTAACTATTTACACAAAAATAATATTTGTGCATATTGTTAGCTTTATAGCATAACTACCTAAGTTATACATTAAGTATTGGGACACGTTGAATTCAGTTGTTTCTTTTCTAACAGGGGTCTGGGATACAAAACAATAATGACAAATGTCATAATATAGTTTTATATTATGATAAATATCATATCGATGGTTAATATGGATGTTTATATGTCAAATCATTGTGAACAGGACAATTTACAGCTGTAGCCATGATGTGTCCCAATATTTGTGTCCATATAGTTTCTAAACATTGATATTTCCTTCAAGTTTATTAATGGGAGATTTTTTTTCCTAAGTGAGATGTGAAGAAAGTAGATGGTTAGTTGTGGTCAAATTGGCATTTGTTGTTTTGTATTCCAGACTCTGGTTAGAAAAGAAACACCTGAATTCAACGTGTCCCAATACTTTTGTCCACATAGGGTTTGATTTAGGCAATTATGCTATGAGGCTAATGATATGCAAACAAAAAATACCACTGACACAATAATAAAGAACTATTGCAAGCAGTGACACCAATTTTATTTAAATATTTTCAGAATTAAAATTCCTAAGATGCTGGTTCCAGGGATAATGAACCATTCTACTACTATTCCTGATTACCTGCAGCTTTGCACCCCCCAAATAATAAATGTTTTCCACTGAGTTTTTCTGTCATTCCATCTTGCACTTTATTGAAAAGTTCAGCTTATAAAATATTTGCTCATATCATAAAACCTACTGATATCATCTTTCATCATGTTTAATTAACAGTAAATGTGTTTCTCCTTTCAACTATAAATGTGCTCTTTTCTTCTGAGCATACATCTTCACCCAAGAGGATCCTTTTTGTCTAGTTCAGATGAAACCAGGGCCATGTGTCACAACCTGCAGTAAATCTCACAAATTAGTTCTAACCGTGTTGTATAATAACCGAATACCAGCAGAGCTCACAGGAATTATCCACAAAATGCTCCATTTGAGAAAAGGCCTAAATAAGAATATCTGAACACTATATACTGTTAAAATGAAATGATAATAGTAGTAGATTAATATGGCTGGAAAAACATGTTATGGCTAAGATTTGATTCAGTTAAGGCACAAAAGCAACGTGATAACAGTCACAAAATGGGACAAAACCACTTTGTATCTGGTGAGAGGGTTTGTAATGCTATCGTGTCCATCTCCAACCACGTCCTTCTAAGGTCCATTCTGTCCCTATGTACGGACATGAACTGGCCAGTGCTGCACTTTCTATAAAGTCTGCTTGCTGGATGCGTTCTGCCAGAATACGGGTAAATATTTCCATTGTACAACGGCAGGATGGTCATTCTGCTTCACTCTGCTCCTTGTTACATAAAAGAACACTCTCCAAGCTGCAACTACATCCTCACAATGACAAATTTGACAAAGTCATACATCTTTTTATTTACTGTTTGTACTCATTTGGTCATAATACCATGTCACACTTCTCCATGAGCATGTTCCACCAAAGCAACTTGCACCTGATAATATTTTGTAAATACACCTGCATTCAGAGACACTTAACCCATAAAGACCCAGTGCTACTTTTGCCGCAGTTTCCAAATGAAATTTTCTGTCTGTTTAACCTTTCCTAAGTGATATATCCCCATTTATTGTAATATTATCCTCTGTATTTTGCATTTTTCACTGCCAACCATGTTTTTTCCCATATTTCCATTATTATGTGTAATTTAGATATTTATGAAAACTCAGAGTTCATTCAAAGGTTATTACATCAAAACAGAGAAAACTGAAGAAAAAGGGACTTTTTCAGCAAAGTTAACATTGACTGAACATAAACCCAGTATTTCCATCCACTGTTATTTATCAAACTCCATGGGTTTTAATGGTGAATCAATGTTGGAGAAGATGACTGTGTTTCCATGGTAACTACAGAACCTCTGAACGTCCAGATGGGTCATGTGTGATGACCATGAAAAGACGAATAACTGAATTTTACACCAGTTATTTACATGGATTGATAAGATTAAAGGATCCACAGGTATTAAACATTTTAGGTCAGTAGATGGTTTTGGTTACCAGTGGACATTTAGGTCTTTATGGGTTAAGAACCCAACAACCCAGAGAACTTTACCTCTATTCCAGAATGATAACCGAGGGTGTCAGACAAACCTACAGCACTGGCACAGATCTAAAAAAAAAAAAAAAGGTTGGAGATAGACTTGGACACTGTATTCATACATGCACTTATTTATATGACTGCAAGAAATCATCAGTGAAATCCCCTTAAAGATCCATCAGTGTTGTTTTTCCTGGTGAGGTCAGACTAGGTTTCATCAGAATTGTCAGTGACGTATTTAGTTTTGTGTTATTTAACACAATGCAACACTTTTGTCAAGTAAATCACATCTCTATGAACTGGTTTAGTTCCAAATATGCCTCAGCCCTTTAATAGTCATGCCATTTACAAATGCCGATAACATATATTGTAAAAAGTACTCACTGTATTATTGTCAAAACAAATCTAGTCTAACACGTACCTGTAATTTTCTATTCATACTTCACTTGCATCCTGCTGCCTGAAAAACAGAAGCATTAATGGCATCAATATCACTGAGTTTCTCCTGTGCCTTTTTTGTTGTTGTTGTTGTGACTGCTAGAAACAAAAAGAAAGTGTTCATATTAATAAGTTAAGAAAAGCATGAAATGGCATGGAATATTTATAGTGGCACACTTCATGGCATTTTCCCCTGTGGACAATATAAAATAAATGTATTCCAGTGCTGTGTATTAATAAAATGTTAAAATGTGATAGAAGTGCCACTGGCATGTCATCATCTTGATTAAAAGCAATTTATTGGTGAGCGGTTTGTTTGTGAAATAAATGTTTAATTTTAAATGTCACATTTCTTTTTGCAATGCAGATTGGTTGAAATATTTCTTTGAAATATACATGGGACTTCAGTCCTGTCCCACGGCACACAAATTTGATTGGTATGAGAGAGAAGGAAGATGGATGAAGATTGTCCGGGGTTAGTTGTCAGGGGACCGGGAGAGGTTGCAGTGTTGTTCTATATCTGCGGGAAATGTCTCAGATCGAAAATGGCAGCTCCCATATGGATTTGAATGTGAGACACAATCCGCATACTAATACACAACCTGCACACACACACACAAATACAGGAGGCATGTACTATAACAAAAGACAGACTTGGAAATAAACAGCTGCAGTACATACAGCATGACAAATTTTTGTGTCTTTATGGTTTAATTAAATTAATGAGTGTTAAAATTGTAAACTGAACCTGTGCATTATTTTCATATTTTCTTTTTTCTGAGGATTGAAGGGAACAAAGCTGCAAAAATGTTATTTAGTGTGAGTGTGAAAACCTAAAACATCCTATAAAGTGTAGTAGATGCTAAATGTTCAATAAAACTTGTGATGAAAATGTCCTCTGTTCTTATGGTTTAATACATTTTGATGGAAGATTGAGAAGCATTTTATAAGTTTGTTGACAAATTAATTGCATATATGTGAAGAGTCCATTTATGTGACTGCCAGCACTTTTGGCCACTTGTTTGAGATTACACTTTTTCAACATTTTCAGATCCTTTCAGCCAGAAAGGATGATTCAAATAGTACATGTCATTTTACATGACATGAAACTTACATTAATACCAACCTGATCGATGCCAAGTTTTTTATAGACTTTTGACTTATCTTGACAACAACTTTGTATAAATCATCTAATGTTTAGCTGAGCCTAGAGGCTGCTTTAGCCAGTCAAGGAAACAAGTCATCATGAAGTCCCCTTTCTGTGCATTATATTCCACTATTACAAGTGTAGTGACATTCTTGTAGTCTTGATCAGTCTCAAATGCATACAGTGCTTAGTTTTTATTCATTCATCTCAGTTCAGTTTGTTCAAAGAGAACTTCAGAAGACCAAGCAAGACTTGTGGTCTTGATGTAGGGATGTCTTGGTCTGGTCTTCACTTGCCTTGGTCTTGGTTGATAACTGGTTTTGACTAAAACATTTGCTATATTAGATATTTTAGTCTTTTAAAGCTCATTTTTCTGTATTGTGCAAGTCTGTATTGTTTCTTGTCTACTCAAACACAGGTGGTTTCTTGAATATGGAGTATTTGGTGTTTGACTCAAATATAATTTTAGGTTGCTGAAAAACAAAGTTTCAAAAACATGTAACGTCAGAGTATTCATCACTATCTACTTAGTTTGACATAGTGTATGTACTTTATTTCAGACATTAGTTTTAGACATAAAGGTCCATATCAGTACGAAAAAAACCTTACACTACACTAGCCTCCACAGGTATCATAATCTGTTTATGTACTTCTGTCAGTCCAAAGTCTCTTCAGTTAATCCTTAGATCCAGGTGAACGTCAATACTAAACTTTTATTGTCAAATCCTCCCTGAGATATCACAAGTTAAATGTAATGGAACCAATGGGCTATGGTTTTGGTCAACAAGCATAAAAAAAAAATCACTGAAAAAAGAAAAAAGGGAAAATTTTTGGGTCATGGTGGTTGAGACTAAAATTGGGCAAATCTTACTAAAAGATGTGTGTGTGTGTGTGTGTGTGTGTGTGTGTGTGTGTGTGTGTGTGTGTGTGGGTGGGTGTTTGTTTTCATGTGAACAGTGATTTGTATAAAATTGCATGTGTTTTTGTTGGGTTTTTTTTATTTTTTTTTAAATTTATTTTGAAGCAAAAAAGTGTTGCAAAAAAAAAAAAACACACATATTTTTGGCCAAACTTTAAGTTCCTTTTCGTATAAATCTGCCAAGTCTAAGCGTCGTCCTCCTCTCTCTACCTGCTCCTCTGATTTTATCATCCTCTCAGATCACATCAGTTACGACATCCACTGTCTGCCACATGGTAATAATCAGAGAATATGATAGATTAGATCATAATGAATCTGGGTTCCACTTCATCTTCTTCTCAGAAAGGTGGGACTCCATCACAGCTGGGTTGCATGAGGTCAAACAGCTACTGACACACCATCATAAAGCTATTTCCTCCATATCAAACCTTCCCTGTCTCTCTCTCATTTTTTCTCCTGACATCTTGGATTCATCTTTCCTTCCTGTTCATCCGTCTCCCCCCATCTTTATCAAACGGCTCTCCTTTCTCTTCCAACATCTTGTATTTATCAATTCATCTGTAGATTTCATTTTTGCTATCAGTCTTTGTCAAATGACATCTTGCGTTTATCAGTTCATCCTTTATGCCGTCTTACTAAACTAACGTGTTGGCCTCCATCCATCCTCTGTCACTTCATTGCTCTGTCTGCCTCTGCCTTTGCCTGCCTTGCCATATCTCTCACTCAGATCTACAACAAATGTTGAACCAAGCTGTTCCATGCCGTATTTTTCGGCGCTGTGTGCGAGCCGTCGTCATCAGACATGTTCGCCTGACATGATGCATCGTCTCTGTTTAATTATAGAGTTGCTGAATAAATATTTACAGATGGCCGATCCGTCTTATCCTGGCCAGACCAAGTGTGATTTATGAACCGTCGGTTCATATGAAAGAAACGGCTGTCATTGTTTCTGTATGGAAGCTGAATACTATAAATATGTATTACAACCAGCCATATCTCAGACAGTGCTTTTTAATTTGTGCAAGTGGATACTACATGAAGCGAATTTCTGAGCATCATGAGACTGGATTAACCTGTGAGGGAATCACTGTGATAATAGCATCAGAAAATGTCAGGTCTCATTAGATATGGCAAATACCAGCTCTATTGAAGCAATGTATCACAGTTTGCTCTGACTTGGTGAGAACTCTGCCTGAAGCTGGCCCTCAAATATCCCCTTATAAAACTAAACTGACATTTAATTGCTACCAGAGAGATTCTTGCATATGCTAACCTTTTCAAAAGGATATGTTTAGCTGTAAAGTGCAGCTCACTATAGCTAATTATAGTCAAGAGCAGGTATAAAGTGGCTAAAAGCAATATGGTAAGTTTTTAACTGAAAGTACATTTTATACACAGACAAGTGAATGTGCAATAGCAAACTGAAGCCACAAGGTGACAATACTACTGACAGCAGTGAAAGATGAGTATGACTACATCATGTTCAGTTTATTTGGCCAAATGCATGTTGTTCATCATAAAGTAAAGCCACTGCAATGTTTGCATTTCTGTTACATCATTTTGCACCTGCACAGTAATCCATAAATATCAGTAATGGGGATGAGATGTAGACATTCAACAGAACCCTGGATACTTTCAAGCCATTTCCAGACTGACAGAGAACTGTGCCGGTGCCGGTTCCCGCACCTAATCTCAAACCAGCCAATGTGTTCACACTGAAAATCAGAGCATTTGGGAACTGAAAATTTGGTTCCTGACGGGCACCAAATAAAACTTGATTTTTCTAAGTGGACCATGATGACATGAGTGGACATCACCAGGTTGATCTGGGTCATAAGTGGAAAAATAAACAAACCAAGAACCAAGAACAAACCAAGAGCTCACAAAATGGTATGAACATAAGCCGGTCAAGTACTTCAGTTCCCAGTGTAACTGGTGTGGGAACCGGCTCTGACACCAGTCTGACTGGTCTGAAAACAGCCTCAGAGTACTTCAGGTAGAGTATCTGGGTTCCTTGAACAGAGGGATGTAGTGTTTGAATTTCCCAGGATGCTTCAAATACCCACAGTATCAGGATATGGACACACACACAGTCACTGTCTGAGATGATGCTATGCCGGCCATCATTTCATGGTTCCCACTAGAACAGAAAAATGACCCATGAAGGTCGATAGTTCTCAAGGTCAGAACTCATTGTGCAGTTCCTATCTGAAAGTTTACAGAACTGTTCAATAATATCATAGCATGATGCCCAGAAGAGCAGGTGGTGGTGCAGTGGTTAACGCTGTCACCTCACAGCAAGAAGGTCCTTGTTCCACATGTTCCAACTTCTTTGTCTGTGGAGTTTGTATATTCCACCAAGCTGCACCACACGTTTTCTCAGTGTGTGTGTTGTTCTCTCGTTCTCCAGCTTCCCACCATCTCTCACTATCCCAAAACATGCATCTTCATTGGTTAACTGATCACTCTACGTCGCCTGTTGATATGAGAATGATTGTTTGTTTGTCCTTGACTTTTTCCCCATATGTCAGCCCTGTGTTGAACTGGCTGCACCCCCGACCCTCCAAGGGGATTGAAGAGTAGAGCTGAATGAATGCTTTCCACAATAATGATGATGTGTGATAGCATTGTATCCAAGACCACCTAAACGGAGACCAAGTCATGACCAGGACCAGACTATGACCAGAAAGTATTGATCTGGCCAGTTTCTCATCATACACATCTTGCAAGTATACAGGGTATGGCCGGGCCCTCACCGCTCACTCGCTCCTTACAGTACATGTATGATAAGCCTATACAATGACATATTCTGAAAAGGCCATGAAACTAATGTCTAAGTATTGTTTTTCATGATCACACACCCCATATTATAAGATGATAATTGACTTCCAGTGATTCTTTCCATTTCTTCTAACCCGGTAGCGTACACGGTTTTGTTGCTTGTTATCTCCATGTTTGTTGCTACTGCAGCTGTGTGGAATTCCCATTCACACAGTGCACTTCGCGACAAAGTTTCCGAAAAGGCATATAGGTTTGGTTTGTAAACAAATGGACTGCTTGTGATGGAGTCATCTTTGGAGTTGCTCACTGTGAGGGATGTGATTTAGGTGCGTAAGCACAGAAAAACTAATGGATTAGTGATGATTAGGCTATCACTGTCACATAACTCTGCATAACTCTGAAAATAATGTCTAAACACAGTAGATATGTGGTTTTGTTTTAAGCATCTCACTTAAGTTTGGGAAAGACTGAGTGAATGAGCCATAGGGAGATGACTCACAATGTAAACACTAACATTAGACAGGGTAACACGTTTCATAGGCCTATTGGATCTGCAACTGTTTGTCTCAGAAGCATAGGTTCATTGCTGGGTCTCCTGAGTCTGGCTTAGTGGAAGTACTCCACAGCAGTGGCAGCATTTTATCCATTTCTTTCTGTACACTATCTGTGCATTATCATAATGAAAGTCTCCCTCACTACATGGAAGAACAACCTCTGATCTCCAACTACAACCTGGAAATGGTGAGTTTTGACAAAGACACACTTCTTTTTATGTGCCATTTTGCGTTATAGAAACTGAATGTTTTTCACTTCGTCATGTGCACGTTCCACCAAAACACTGTTTCTTTTCTCACAGCATCCTGCGCTCATTATCTTCGTTACTTCATGAGTCCTGCCTGTCTCATCATAAATGTAGATGTAAATTACGAACAATAACGTTATCATGTGCCCTGATGGCACCATGTGCTTTCAATCTTTATCAAAGCTAATGCAGTGTTATCTACTAGTCTATCAGGAAGCTTATGCACCTTGCTAAGTGCCAAATAGGCAGCAAGCAAGCAAGCAACTGGAACTATATAAATATATGTTTAATATGTATAGTTGATAATCACAAAATGTCCTTGGTTAGGTGATGAGATGATCCCTTTGTCAGTGAGTTGATGTAATGTTACTGATTGAAAGATTTCCATGTTTGAAAGATTCTTTGCAAATCACAGGTGTGATTAAGGATGGGAATTGATAAGAATTTAACAATTCCGATTCTATTATCAATATTGCTTATCAATCCGATTCCTTATCGATTCTCATTGGGTGAGGGAATAAGAGTACAAACGGGTTTATTTGCATTAAGTACAAAGTGAAAGTGAAACTTAAGACGCGTTACTAATTCCTCTGTCTCCCACTGTTGTGCGCCTCATTTTCCTTTTCCCTTCCTTCAGAAACTTTTATGATGAGGGGGCAGGACATTTGTTGTCCCCACCCCCACCCCCCTCGGAACCAGCCCAGATGACGCCTTGGTCTCTGCCACTAGATTCACAAATGTTGCTAAGTAGCATTTCAAGCATGTGACATTCCTGTGAATGAATCGCATGCTGTGTGGACAAATGTTTTGGCATACTGGAGGTATTTCCCCCCCTTTGAAGAAATGGAAGCTTTGTAAGTGTTAAGTGGCCCTGGTGTCATCTTTTCACATGAAATATACCCATACTTAGAGCATTTCTGCCTCGACGCCATGTTAGTTACATTCTAAACCAAAACAATACAACGATGCGATGTCATCAGGCATGTGCAACGAAGGTGGAATCGATAATCAGAATCGTTAAGCAGGCAGGCAAAAAATTCCAAGGAATTGACCTACTGGTTGAGCTACTCTCGATTCCCATCCCTAGGTGTGGTCTTCATTGGTCTTGAAATAAAGTTTTGATTTTTCTTTGTCCCATTTCCTGCAACATTTGTATGCAGTATATTTCAACACAATCATCCACAATTAATCATAATGTCTGTGTGACTGAAGAAGACAAAAAATGTTCCTTAATCAGCAAAAAGTAGGAAGTGTGTATTTATTCACTGATTTGCGACATGAGAATCTGATAACTGAGATGAAGGGACGTACCAAATAGTGCACAGAGTGTTAATTCAGTGTCTGTTTAATATATGTTACAATATTAAGCACCAGTTTTCTGGTAACTATTGCAAACAGAAACAATATAATATAATCCTATGTCAGTATTTGGTTCTCTCTCTACACACAGTGCAATACAAGGTAGGTTACAATTCAAATGAATCACAAGTTAAATTACAATTACGAAATATTGCCAAAAGAAGATTATTATGCAAATATAACAGTTGGTTAATCATCATTATCATCATTATCATCATCATCATCATAGTTAAAACTTTGCCATTGTTATTGTAATTTACTCATGACATAGTTGCTGATTATTTTATACTAATATATCAATGATATTAAGATGTATTATGACAAAAACCTGAAGCTGACATCTGACCCAGACCCCTGAACTGAACCACTGCTCTGGATCTAATGTTGTTTCAAACTCTTCCAGTTTTGTTTCTGCAGCCCTTTGTGTATGGAGGCATTTTGTTGGTGTTTTCCATCTAATATATACTTTTTGTTTGTTTCTTGTCTTAATTCAACAAACGTTGTTGCCTCCTCACTGATACTGATTATCCTAATCTGTTTTCATTGCTCTCATTTGCATTTATCTTTAATCTGTACACCAACATTTTGTTTTTTCTGCATTTCCACCTAAGCTTTTTTTTTTTAATTCAAATAAAAATAGCTTAACAGAAATGCACCTATTGTTATACCATAACAACGTGTTGATGTAATGACAAAAACTAGGACCAAACTTGAGTTCATAAACTCACAAGATCCGGCTTCTGACTGACATTAATGTGAGCTCTGAGGTGGAGCAACTTGTATATTGCTGCGTTGTGCATGAGTTCTTCCCCAGGCGCTGGGAGAGAAGTACAGTAAAAACACATTAAGCATTTCACTTCCAAACTCACTGGAGGGCTGCAATGTTTCCTAATGCTCTCCTTTTTATTGCACACAACTAAATGTGTGCATGTGTGTCTGTTAGTGTGTGTGAACCTGCCCGCCGGCCTGCTGGTGCTCCGCAGCCATCTGCTATCTGGTCAGTCTAGTAAGCCTCTGGAGGGCACCTGGCCAGCAGCTTGCTCACCTGGCTCTGTTAGCCTTTGCCAACCGCCACACCTGGCCTGGCCAGGACACATGGAAAGGGAACAGATTGCACAGTGCAGTCAGTACCATTCTTACATTGCAGTATAAAACAGCACAGCATTTAGTGTTAGGCTGCATGAAAGGCATCCATGTAAGATCCTTAAGAGACCACAGAAGAGTTGACTTCACTATAGGAAAGGCTCATTGTCAGATGCTATTTATCCAACAGATTTTTGTTCTTCTTCTTTGCTTCCATAATGAGCAGTGCTGACTTGTGTGCATCTGTCCCCAACAGTTTGTCCCAATCTGTGCCAGCCTATCCATTTAGCATATGATGGCACTTCCTTCCTGTAGGTTGTCCTCTGCTATCAATTACACTCTCCTCTCCCTGCAAGAAAGATGCTCTTTGTGGCCCATAGCACAGACACACATAAAATATGTGCACACATCGCAGACGCAGAGGGACAGACACCTGCAGAGTGTTTGTCACCTCTTCTGTTGGCATCTGCGACCGCGCGGCATTCTGGGAGAGACGGCCATCTGCTGTCGGCAAGGCTACGGAAGGGGGCAAGCGGGCATGATGCATCATGCTGCTCTTTTCTGTCGGTCTGAGCTGAGTGAAGCGCTTGTTGTGGTGTTTGTGTTGCTTTCACTCCTTGTGTTGTTACTCTGTTAAAATACTCAACTAAAAACTACAGTTATGCCTTTTCTTATGAGTCCACTCAGTTTTTCTTCAGTAAATTTGTCATGTAATTACACTGAAACCCTGTCCCGTACAGAATGCTTTGGATTCATTAAAACCACATGCAAACGGTTGGCTTTTGTCAAAAATGAACTCTCTCCTAATTATCTTAGAAATGTTTACCCTTCTTCACAGGGAGACAGCGCATGAATGCTTGATTGACATGACAGTGGTTGCAAAGTTTCTTCAATTATCCTGGCAAGGTTACAATTGCTGCCTCTTGCTTCACAGCAGGTCCTTGTCATTCCGAACACAAAAATAATACACTCTTTTCCCTACCTACACTGCTGTAACCTATGAATTCTTAAGTCTGCTGCAATTGTATATGAAAGGCATTTAGGCAATCACAAGTATTCGAAATAACACCGGCCTTTAAGATAAGGCATGTTGAGCAGACGGAAGACCACTTAAAGTATTAAGTCACAAAAACCACTCAAATATGTACATCTGTGTCCACCTGTTTAGTCTTTAGTCTATAGTTATGCAACCAAAAAATTTGGCATAACAAACAATTGTCTATAAATCACTGGAGAATGAGAAAAGTAAGTGTCCTTATTTTCAGCCCTCTGTAAAATGATTTAAATAAATGGTGTATTAAATCAATAACAAAGGTAAATGAAGATGAAATATTATGTGCTAACAACCTGAGGGGCATTTGTATGTATATAAAAATATATACATATGTATACCTTTATACACATGTTAAATAAAAGCTCTGGAGGATTTCAGTCTGATGTCAAAAGGACATTAATAAGTTATTAATGACAAATTACAGAATTTTACACTAAACACAATGGAACCAAAAGGGTAAATGCACACCTACATATTGTTAACCTACAAACAAATTTGTTGTTGAATTCATTTAATCATTTGGTTAATGATCTTTACTTTCATATTTTTATTATTCTGAAGACATCTGTAATGTCTTCTCAGTCCCCCAGATGGCTTAAATGGATGCCCCACCGGACGCCCCTGTTTATTTTTATGTTTTTTTAACAATGGGTCAAGAGTTACTCATCCATGACTTCCTTGAAAGGAACCATTCCCTAGTTTCTATGTTTAACATGTGGCTGAAACACATTCTCATCAGTTGAAATCCTCACCCTGGAATTGATGGTGACCTATTATGAATTGAGTATTTTGTCATGCATGTATACATTGTTAGCATCAAAGACTCAGGATGAAAAGTCAGATCAACCTGTTTTTTTTTTTTGTTTTGTTTTTTTTTTTTTGGTCTCCTGTAAATTTTTAAAATGTACTTGTGTCCCTTTGATTCTAACCTTTTGACAAGTGCACAAGATGCTCCAGTAGTGTAATGTTGGAAAAAATGTATCTCAGCTATCTAAAATACATGAAAGTAGTTTTAATCCATGATAGAAACAGAGAGCCAGATATGCATAAAAAAAAAATAAAAAAAAACCCACTAACCTACATATTCCTCAAATGTAATGATTCGGCCAGTTGCTTGTGACCTGAGTCTGCTTATCAAACCTTTTAACATCAGCCACCGACCCATTATTCAATGAATATAACACCATCATGTATTGTTTATAATGTTATGAACCCTTAAAGACCCACAATTATTTTGACACCACTTCCACGTGATTTTATTTTTTTTTTTTTTATCACCCTTTATTTTAATATTTTTGTCAGCATTTTCTGTTTGTCTGTAAAAATCAGGTACTTTCCTATATTTTCATTTATTTTAATGCAGATGTTCAGGAAAGTAACATGAGTAAATTCAAAGGTTATTAGATCAAATCAGAAAGAAATTAAGAAAAAGTGTCTTTTTCAACAAAATATATCCTTAACTGAACATAAACCGAGTGTCTCCATCCACTGTCACTGATCCAACTCCATGGGTTTTACTGGTGAATCAATGTTGTAGAAGATGACTGTGTCATGAAATGGGTTATATCTGATAATCATGAAAAAATGACAAACTGCATTTTACCTAAATTATTTATATGTATTGATAGGATTAGTGGATCACTTTAGTAAATCTTATTTTGATCAGTAGATGATTTTGGGTGGATGTTTGGGTCTTTACGTGTTAAGTCAAGTCAATCTATGATCTTTTTTTTTAATCGTAGTCTAATGTAAATTTTGTCTTATATCATTTACACCCCTTTACTTCTTAGCCCTTGACATGCACAGTCATATCTGATTGTAGTGCCATCTATTTTAGGAGTAATGTAATTTTGGTGAAAGAAAAATTCTCTGAGGCATCTTAACTTGTAATTTGTAGAGGAAGCTGTGTTGTATGGTTTAAGAGATTACATAAACACTAAAAGACAGAAACATGAAAACAGTTTTAAACCATGACAGAAATAGAGGAGAGTCAGATGTGCAGTAACAGAGATATTAACCTACATATTCCTGAAGGACAATGATTTGGCTGGTTGCTCGGGTTGTGGGTCTGCTCATCCAGCCGGCCTTCACATCACAGACAGATGTTTGGCCAGCCAAGCCTGCAGCGCCACAGGCACTGTGTGTTCTAGAAAAACCCGGAGACCAGATGCTGCTACCTGGTGTCCCACCCGCCTGCCGCTTTCACTATACTGAGCATGCTCCAGTTGCCATCACATGACCTCAAACTGGGTTTTCGAGGCTGTGCGCCGTCAATCATAGTGATGACAGAGTTAGAGCTGGAGCTGGAACTGAAAGACACTTCGGAGAGGGTTGAATGAGCAGGTTCCTCACTGTGTGGCTGACAGGTTGAATTCATACGCCGGGTTGTTTTGAATAATGAATCAAATAATGGAGATAGGAACGTGTCAAAATTTCAAGCACACATGAAGACTTGTCTTTGAGATCTATGCAGAGCAAGATGTAATATTAAAATCCAAGCATAAAAGAAACCTGTTTCCCACTTAAAATAACTGTATTTGGGGGGGAAATGACAACATCAAAATGACACATCACAGAATGCCACTGGGTGAAATATCTGAAGTAACATCTGAAGATAAAATGCAGCTCCAACATCTCTCTCAGACTCATTTTCCCATCAGTTTTGTTCCCAAAATAAATAAACAGTCACTTCTCACGTACAAACAGAAACACTTTTTTTGTCCCTCTACACAGTCTCTGTTATTAACAAACCCAAGGAAACTTTCGAAGAGATTCAAAGACGCTCAAGATTAAAGCTGCATTTGTTCTTTTGAAGTCCTGGCAGTGTTTTTTTGTCTTAAATTTCTTTGACGAACGCTGCGTACTAATAGTGTTTTTGCAGCGTGGTTGGGTCTGACCCAGAACTGCCAAACAGAGGTTGCTGGCCTGACTGTCGGGCTCTCTTGTTTTGAAACTCCCCCTAATGAGGAATGGCTCGGTAATGGAATCGCCTCCTTGTACCCTCAAAGGACAGAGAATTGACTCACTCATATTCCAGCTGTTATTTTTGTATTCTTTTCTGATGTGAAAGAGATGAATAGTGGAGTCATCTGGAGGATGACATCCAGTACATCTGGATACTGTTGTTTAGGAGTAGATTTTCTTATTCTGGTGTTCTTCAAGCATTTAGATTGTTTCCTCTTATCTTTCCATTGTGTGGATTCTGTGAAAACATATTACACCTGCAGTCTTTTCCATTACTTTTTCATTGATAAACATCGACATATACAAGGAATCTTTCACCTTTTCTCATATATGCTTCCTTTTATCAGATCTAACAGTCACATGGGTGTTACAGTGCTCTGATCATTGCAATTAGGCTTTGAATTTCAATAACACCCCATTGTTCTTGCTTTTATTATCTGCTCTGTGTCTATCTCTCATCAGGCAGAGCTCGGTGTGCATCTCTAGGCCCGGCTCCTCCAAAGCCAGCGGAGAATCACACTGCCCCCTAGTGCCCGCTAGTCATTTGTAACGCAGTAGAATTGATTGTGCAGCCATCAACCAGACAATACCCTGGTACTCTGCCAGTGGCTCAATACCAAGATCTGTCATGGGCAGCGATGCACAACAATAGATTCTACTGATTGGAGTGCTACACTCTCCTGGCTATGACACTGCCCTACCGCTCACGATCGAATACCTGTTGTTCCCCCTTCTCTGTCTCCAGTCACAGGGGCCCCTAATTCAGCAATCAATGCTACTCATTTTAATAGCACCTTTGCTGTGGCCCGAGGAGACGAGAGGAGAAATCAGGGTGAGCTCATGTCAAATCATTCTTCGGAGGTGAAGGCCACAATCATGGCTTTGGGGAACGGAGCAAAATGGCTAAACACACTACAGTGTTGCAGTGGGAATAAGATAAGATAAGATAAGATAAGATAAGATAAGATAAGATAAGATAAGATAAGATAAGATAAGATAAGATAA
>JAPQRP010000003.1:6840334-6851493 GCA_037367295.1 Apogon hyalosoma
TTACAGCGTACTGTCTCCATGACCACAACCAGTAACACATGCAAAATCCTCATTTAAATAGGGCGGTCTCCAAGACTTTGCACTTGTTGTCATTTGTGCAGACCATCTTAGTTGATCACTTGTGACACGCAAATCAATAGCACACGCATTTTTTTAGCATGAGCAAGCAAATTTGCGCCTGTTTTTGTGATCTTAGTAAATCAGGCCCATTGTGTTCATACTGTCTATAATGAAATACTGCTCAAAGTACTTTTAATATTGTTGCATTCTTTTATACAAAGTTGTTGTCTCTCCAAACTGTACGGTGAAGATAATGAGATAATCAATAAAATCACTCATTTTTCATGCCATGAAATCCTTCTTTCATATTGCATCTGTGGTTTGTATTTACCAATTCATTTTTACATATTTTAATAAGGAATTAGATTTCTGATTCTATCTTCAACAGTTTTGCTACTTGTGTTGGAGTGGATGTGATTTCAGTGCCAGAACAGTTCAGTTCTTTCATGAGACAGAGAATGAATGGGTTGTACTGTCCTGAAGATCACGAAAAACAAATATAAAAACTCACTAAAAGAACACTTCATATGACAACTGAGGACAAAAAGTTGCCTTCATTTACATGAAAACGACAAAAATTTCAAAAAGTGCCATATTTCCTTGCTGTCAAGTTTCCTTCTGGACCATCTATAAGATACGGTAGAGATCTAACTCATCCAAAATATTCGATTTTAAATGTGCTCTACATGTTGAGCTCCAGGTGCACACAAACAGACGGACAGAAAGACATGACTGCTCTAACTTAGTGGGTTAATCGTAATGAAGACATGTCCTTACAGAAGAGTGATGGGTTCGCTGTCATACTCCTCTCCAATTTTGATAGTCGGGGAGTCGGCCTGGATCACTGCTATTGGTAAATGGAGAACGTGGGTCAAAGCTCGCAGCTGTGAAAAAAAAACCCCAGTGATTAGAATGTAAGCAGAAGAAAGGAAAGGAGAAGTCTGAGCCTGAATCTAGCATTATTCATGGTAAGGACGTCCAAATTGTGGACATGCACAAATGTCATGGGACTCTCAGTTTGATTCTCAGCTCAGGTTTGACAAAAACAGAGTCACGGGTGAAAAGAGGTCAACAAACCCACCTACTGCGGAAGCGGAACTCATTAGCGTTTTGAAACCTATTTTATGTAGTTTTTATCGTTCTTTTATTGAAAGTCTTTTAACCTTTTCTCTTCTTTCCTTTATAATGGGCTGTCCATGATAGACAACAACAGTCTCAGCAGCATCATTAAGGTCTGCTCCAAAACTGTAGGTGTCCAACTAAATGACCTGAATTCTTTGTGGAAGAAGCAGGTTGTCCAGAAAGCCAGAAGCATCTTAAGTCAACCAGACCATGTCCTTAAAGACAGATTTACTTTAACCCATAAAGACCCAAACATCCACCCGTGACCAAAACCATCTACTAATCTAAAATGTGTAATACCTGTTGATCCAATAATCCTATCAATACATGTAAATAATTGGTGTAAAATACAGTTTGTCATCTTTTCATGGTTATCAGATATGACCCATTTAGACGTTCAGAAGCGCCGTAGTGAACGTGGAAACACCATCATCTTCTACAACATTGATTCACCAGTAAAACCCATGGAGTTTGATAAATGGCAGTGGATGGAGACACTTGTTTTATGTTCCGTTAATGGTATACTTGACAGAAAAAGTCACTTTTTCTTCAGTTTTCTATGTTTCAACTTTAATCTGAGCTTTTATGAACATCTACATAATCAGTAAATTAAATATAGGAAAATACCAGATTTTCACTTAAAAATGCAGTATAGAGCATAATAGTAGAATAAATGATAATACATCACTTAAAGCGGCATATGACTTGACACCAATTTTTCATCAAATCTGTAAAACCCGAGTCATAGCCTAAGTATCACAAATCCGTTAGTCTTTCCGTGATTATGCACCTGAATCGCTTCTCTCACGGTGAACAATTTCTTAGTGTACTTCACCAAAAACAATCCCTTTGTTTACAAACAGAGCTGGTGGGTCACCTGGGCATTTTTGGAAATTTGTCACAATGTGAATTGTGGAAAGCGGAGCTCTAGCCGTGCACTTTCTGCCAGACCGCTGCAGCCACAATGTGGCTCCATGAACTTCTGCTTCCCACAATGCATGCTGCGACAAAATTCTGAAAATGCCTTAGTGACCTACTGTCTCTATATGTAAACAAATTGATTGTTACCCCACCCTCCAAAGGGGAGGTGAGGGTATTGTTTGTGGTTCAGTTTTTTTCTCTGTTTGTTTGTCAGCAACTTTATGCAAAATCTACTGGACCAATTTCCAGGAAAGGTGCGAGGCGGTCCAGAATAGATCCCATTAAATTTTGGTGAATGTAGGTCAAAGGTCAAGGTCACCAAAAATGTGTTTTCTCGCTGATAAGAGATAGGGCAAATCAGGTAAAACATTTGTGAATGGCAGGGTTTGTTGTGCCTGGCACCACTTGTTTATGTTGCAGTACACTTTGAAATTGTTCACCGTGAGGGAAGAGATTCAGGTGCATAATCACGGAAAGACTAAAGGATTTGTGATACTTAGGCTATGACGGGTTTTACAGATTTGATGAAAAATTGGGGACAAAAGTCATACACTGCTTTAAGAAATGTTAAAAATAAAAAAAATTATATGGGAACTGTCACAAAAGTAGCACTGGGTCTTTATGGGTTAATGCCATCAGGGAGACAGTATTATGAACAAACTGATACTCAAACACATTTAGTCCCTCTGCCATCAGGCTGATCAGTGAGCTGATAGTAGGTGGTTTTGAATGGCTTATGTGTTTGTTGACTTACTTATCTGTAGTTTTTTTTGTAATGTGTGTAATTGCACACATAGATGCCTGAATGACCGCATGAATACTACTCACACTGACAGTATGCATGATGTCGAAAATGGTTGATGTCTTTGTTGCCTATATAAGCAAATTGTATTATGATTCACTTCTGGAACCACATTTGCAGACTGTAAACAAACAAACAAACAAACAAACTAACTAACTAACTAACTAACTATCTATCTATCATAATCCACCACATAATAAGTCAAAGATTGAACTCACTTCAAGTTGCCCCCCCCATGCTGCTGTGTGCTCCACGTCACTGCAGTATTTCTCAAATTCATCTGTAAACAAACACACAATCACATAAATATTGTGTAATTGGAATTCATTTTGTGGCTTCTTACTATCCCTCTATGTACAGTGTGTTTGTACCTGTTGTGTACATGTCACCAGTGTTGGGGTTGGTGAGGAAAGGTAAGAAGTCATCTGCATGGCTTCTCATGTGCTGGGCAGTGCGGGACCGCAGTTCCTTCACATTCATGGGTAATCCAGGCTAAAACACATTAAAAGAGAATATATACTGTATAAATGTCTGCAGTTTGTCAGCAGCTCAGCTTAACAGCATACAGTAATGGTGTTAACAGCAGTGTTTGCTGTAAGTGTTAATACTGTTGACACTCACAACAAATACAGTGGTAAGAGTAAAAGCAGCATTGTGCATTTTTCAAATAAGACAAGCATCGGTGTCTGTCGACCTACAACAGTCATATTTAGAAATTTATACTACACACTGAAAAGAGCGGTAATAGTACTGTCTCCTTCCACAACGGTAGTAGTGCTGTAACAGAACATACCACTGATCGCTGCGCCAGCTGATCCTCGACAGCGCGGTACATGCAGTGGCCATCAGAGGAGATCTCCTTGATCTGGAGCTGCTGCTGAGCCAGTTTCTGGGTCAGTTTCAAAACCTCCTGGTGCCTCACCCCCTGCAGGTTCTGAACCTCAGCCTCCGCTATCCGGGTCTCCCGCTCCTTCTCCTGGGCAGCTTTCTTTTCCTGGGAAATTGGAACAACAAACATGGAAGTCAGTGCTAATTTTGATGACAAAAAATTTTCAACAGCAACCAGGGTTCCCACTCTTTCCCTGAAATTATTTTCCAGGACCTTTCCAGGACATTTTCAGCCACTAAAGAGACAATTATCACATCATACACTAATACATTCCCCTGTCCCCCTCATTCTTTGGAAGTGTTCTTTTTTATGCTTGTAACTTGCATTTATCCAGATTGTTTCTATGTTTATTACTCAGACATTTGATGTGCAGTCTATGGCTATAATATATCCTCGAACAGTGTCGGGATATTATGTTTTTGGTCTGACCGCTACTGCCGGCTGCACCGGCTCCGCCGCCGCCGGATATCCTTCATGTTAATGCGATAACTTGGAAAATATTGGGTTTACAAAGTCCATATTTTCCATATCAATGAATGTCATGGAGAGGAAGAACTGATTCGATTTTGGACGATTTACCATTTTTTAGATTGGCCACAAGGGGCCGCTCAAAAGTTTAAAAATCACTAAATACTCTTTTGTTCATATCTCTGGAACTATTTGATTGACTTCAAATCAAATGCAAATGAAAGGTCAGGACCTGTGGATACCTCATGTCATGACATCATAGCTGTCTGGTTAAGGATTGGGGGTGTTCGAAGCGACGGCTAGTTTTGTCTAGTTTATCTATGAAAAAGAATTATGACAAATGTATCATAGAATAATGAAAACACACCCACAGATTACAGCCTAGCACTTCATTAGCATGACAAACTGGAGTTACAATGTTCAATTGGGCAATTCCCAACTCAACTTTCCCTTCTCTCCTACTTTCTCTCCTGCACTTCCTCTAAAAACATTTGTATGTTTTCAATAAATCGCTGAAAAACAATTTTCTTTGTTTCATCTCAGTTTAGGCACACAAGGTCACAAGGCAGGGGGAGGATAAATAATTTTCCAGGACAACTTAACCATTTCCAGGACATCTGACCTTTTTTCTCATTTCCCAAATGTGTTCCGTGACTGGAAAATTGGTTAATCATTTTCCAGGTTTTCCAGGACACATGGGAACCCTGAGCAACATTTTGTCTGATAAAAGCAAAAGAGTTAATTTAAAAAAAAAAAAATTAATAAATGATATTAATATGATATTAAATGATAAAATAAAAAATCTGGTGACATTTTTTGTCAACAAATAAAAGGAGATGAAAATGTTAGGGTTAGATAGTTTGGGAAGAGCTACAATCAGAATCTACCTGGATCTCCAGCATATCAATGGTTACACATATCATCAACTGCACAACGCTAATGTCTGAGAGAAAGAGGAAAAGCAGATATATTATTACATTTTACCACATGAACCACGTGTCCTTGAAGAGCTGCCAACTCACACACAGTGAACCTGATGCTCACACAGCTAACACTTTCCAAACACCGTCACAAACTTATAATAGAAGATACTGCAGTGCCAAAAAGACACACACTCCAGACAGACTGGCAGAGTGTATGTCCACATGTGTGTATAACTACACAATTACTTAGTATAATAAGAAGAAATATATACACATCTGCGTACATTATGTACTGGTATTTATTGTAATGCCTGATCTTCAGTCTGTCATGAGGTGTCACATACAGCAAGTGCAACAGAAGATGCTGTGAGTCTGAAACTTCCACATATAAAACCAATAACACATTTTAGACTATGCAAAAATCATGACGATACTTGTATTTTAATGCTGAAATAAAAAACTATATCATGTAGCATAATTTTTGGTTCACATTACACTGTTATAAATATTTTAAAATATAAACAGTAGTAATCATTTATCGCAGACTAAAACCATTTTGCTGCCAAAAACTGAATCAAAGTTTGCTATTAAAATGAACACAAACTGAAATGATATCCTAAAATATGGGCCTGTACAACAGGCAAAAAACATTACAATTATTTTTGTTAAATATTATGATGAGCTATAATTTTGTCAGATTTTTATTTTTGTATTTAATTTTCACTGATCAAAAAACATGAACATAGTGGTGATGTTTTTGACGATGTTGATTTTTGTTGGGGTCTAGACCAAACCATAATGTTCCCTTATGTCTCTCTGAAGAATTTGCTAGTGCATTTCTTTATCACCAGTGCTTCCATTCTAATGGGAAGCTGTGACACACACTGTCATCAGAAACCTGCAGCTCCTGTGATCTGGATATTAAACCTACACTGCCATACTGCAGTTTTGATAACATTTCAATTAATTTTTCATCCCTTGTTCCATTCAGGGTTATTTTAATGACAGTAATTTCATATAATTATTTTCAATTAGGGCATTATTTGTTCATTTTCTATCACATACTGCTGATACTGTAGTTCAGTATAGCAAAAATTTTGTTGTAAGGACTGTGATTTGTTTTATTTGAAAAAGACCCACTAACTCACCCGTCTCTTTTGGGCCTTGGTAACCCGTGGTTGTTTGACCTCCTCTTCTTCTCCACCATCCATCTTTAGAGACTCAACTCCATTGATCACCTCCTCTGCCTTGTACCAATGGGGAAAAAAACAGCACATCAGTTAATATATTACATGCATTTTCTATAAACATCCATGTTTCTTATATGAGACACCTTTTAATCGTGCACACACACCTTTGTGTTTGTAGTAGATTTAAGCTGTTTGACCTCCTCCTCATGTTTCTGGTTGAGGTCAGCCTCTAATTTGGTGATCTCCTCAGTCAGCTGTTTCCTCCTTTTCTTGTCATTTTTGGGGACTGCATTTTTCATGCTCTGGATTTTTGCTGGAAAAGAAAAACAGCAGCAAACTTGAATTACTACAACACATACTGTATAGAGGATACAATCCCTGATGATGAATTTAATAATCAGTCACTTCATCATCAATCTTAAGAAGTATATATGAAAAACATCAGTATCTTAAAGTTTACCAACCGTTTCTATGATGCAAAACAATCTAATGCATATACTGTTGGGTGTGGAAGAATGACATGTATTTACACACAACTTATAAATAACAGTAATTACTTACACTTACAACTTAACAAACAAGCAATAATCAAAATGCAGATTCTGTTACAAGTTATTTGGAGAGATTACTTTAGTTTGGTATATTTTATGAGAAGCCTCCCTGTTGACACCCAGCACAGAAGATGGTGTTACAACAGGAAAGCACGCTGCATGTTTAACAAAAAAAACTTTTCCACCCATTTCGTGCAGTGGGACAACAGAAAAGTTTCAAGAAAGCAATATTTTCATCTTTGTTTACTGGTTTTCAGGTCTGCATAATTTTTTGTCTTTCACACAAAAAAATGCAACTGATTTTGTGATTCTATATATTTATAACTTCACCTGTTTCTCTATGGTTAGTGAAATCTGGGTTAAGTTTGCTTCAGGTCGCAGTATTATGTGAGTACTACATCAAAACAACATCCACCAGAATACATTACAAATTACATTTAAAGGAAATCTGTGATGAAACACAAATGAACAGAGTATACAGAAGAAGTAATGGACAAGTGATAAAAATTTAACTACTATGATAGTTCATAGCTGCAAACATGTTTTAATGACTATACTATATCATCGTAGTTTCCCGTTGGTCCTTGTTATGACTGCCACAAAATAATTGTATTTACTTTTTATCATTTTGAGTTAATTAATTTTGTTTGCACTTTGACACAAAATATTAAATGCTTCAATAATTTTTTGTATTACTTAATCTCACTTTTTCCCAATTTACAACTTCTGATCTCTCTGATATTTATCCTTGTAATTGTGTATAATCTTCAACTTCTGTGTTTGTCATGGTTTGACAACAATGGATATTTTTATCCCACAAACCACCTAGATCATTCAGCTTTCATTCCGGACCATTAATCTCCTTTAAAGTAAACCTTTGACATTTATCGTACTAATAATCCATGTCGACTGATGTTACCGTTTTTATCGTGATAACCATATCGCCATGGGAACACAACTGGGAGCCCAGTTAAACGTAACGTGACTGGTGTATGGCTACAATGACAGCGCGTGAGCGAAGTTAGCTACCCACATAGCTCTGCTCCGTTTGGTTCCCTGACTCCTGTGAAATGACAGTTTTCACTACAGCATGTTGCTAATGGACAGACACAGGCTGGTTGGTAAAGGCTGAGTTTAGTGTGCGCACCTTGCAGGTCCTTCTTTTCTTTGCGGTGCTGTTTCGCCAGCTGCTCCTCCGGTGTCTCCGCTATCCCCTCCTCCATGACTCGATGCTACTGCTGCTGCTCCGCTTGTTAAAAAAACATGAAACCTACAACCGTTACAAAAATAAATGTTATGAAGTCTCTTCTGTAAAATATGGCCGCATCACTAACAAAAGATAAAAAATAGGTGTTCCATAATAAATAAAACGTGCTGACATGGCCTTTTCCAGAAGAACGGACCGGAAGTAGGGCGGAGTGTCTTTCTTCTTCTACGCTAACACTAAAGTTGAATATCGCCACCTGTTGGTCAACCATCGCATTATTCCACAGCAGGGGTGTCAAACTCCTTTTAGTTCACGAAGGCCACAACTTGATGTCGTGTGGGCCTAACCAGTAAAATACTGACATAAAAACCTATTGATAACAACTCAAAAAATTTCCATTTGCTTTGAAGAAAAGTGAAGTTCTAATACCGTAGTTTCTCATTTACACCTGTACATTACAACTTATAGGCCACAATGGATCTGAAGAGGCACAAAACATTCATTAACAGGCATAATATTGTTAAAATTTTACTTTTTAAAGTTGTTCTCAGGTTGTTCATGGGTGGTTGGATTATTGACATTTTTTATGAAAAGATAGTTTGTAAATGTAAACATTTTCACCATGTAATTTCACTTTTTCCACTTAAGTTAAAAGGAAAAAAATTGAAGTTGTCAGTGTTTATAGGTTATAATGCTATTATTTTACCCATCCAATCCACTTGAGATCCAATTGGATTCTATGTGGCCCCTGAACTCAATTTTACACCTTTGACTGTTAATATTTTTAGTGTAGTTTGGATTGGACCCTTTGGCAGGCCACTTTTGGCCTGCGGGGCCGCATGTTTGACACCCATGCTCTACAGCCATAATAGTGCTTAATATTATATACCTAGTAGTTTGCACTAGGCACGAAAAGTACAATATTAACCTCTAAAATGTTTGACATATGAAGTTACATAGTTTGGAGATGCTAAACTGAGTGCCTCAAATTTGTACAGCACCCAAGTTAAAAGAATTAGTTACGGTATCTGCCAAGTACTAGAAGCAAGTGAAGTCAGTTAAAATGGGACATTTTTGGTAAATCACTGAGAAAACCACCCAATTACCTCAAATGTTACTTTTTTTTCTTTTTCTTTTTTTTTTTTTTTTGGATCACAGGTATAATTCTATGGAGCACATGTTTTACAGAGTAAAGCATAGCACATGAAGAGCCTGTTAAGGTAAAATGGGAAAAACAGAATTTATATCCTTAAATCTGTGTTTATTAACAGCAAGTCACTTAACATGTTACTGTTTTGTTACTGCAAATGTCCTTGACATCACACAATAACCTTGATTGGTCTAAGAAAAAGAGATGGAATGGGTAATGACTCATCTTAAAAAAAAAAAGAAAAATCTTACTTTCAAGTTATGGAAATTCTCAGAATGTCTCCAATAGCAACTTTCTGAAAATATCTGTGTTTTCCATCAGAAAAATGTTTCATTGTCTTTATTTCCTGTCCCAGTGGACCTGAGGGCAATGCCAGTCAAAGGCAATTTTCATAAAATGCAAAACTTGAACAAATTTATATATAAATATATATTTTAAAATCTTTTTTTTTTTTTAAATTTCCATTGTATTTGATGCATATTGTCTTGTGCTGCTGTACATTTGAATTTATATCTTATATCTTACAGGTATATGTCTTATCATTGCAGCTGCAGGATGTTGATTTTATCTCAGAAAAATTAAAGTTACTGTTTCATGTAAATGTACATTTCTAACATAAACATCCAGCCTGACTGATGATTGGTGACTTGCTTGTGCTATTGTAAGAACCCAAGATGTTAAACCTTATTCATCCCACTTTACCTGAGGGCCCACATTACCTGACATCACCCTACTCTACATATATATGGACAATTTAATCAAATTAAATGAGTAGTAAAGTTAACGTAGGATTAACTCCTTGAATTGTTCATGGTACAAAGTACAGACTATATTCAAATAATAAAGACAAATACTGGTCCAATGATTAAATATGCCTACAATGAATGTATTCAGTTCTTTGTAATAATAATAATTTGGATACTGGGTTTGACCTATATTATTACTTTCACTGACTGTGGTGTATTTTTAATAACAGACTGAGTGGGATGCACACAGACCAGAGGATCTGTGGAGCTAAACTGGTTTCAGGAGACGCAGACGCACTTTGTGACGTGGCACGAGGGGCGGAAGAGCTTGTTTGTGTTTTGGTTCTAAGGGGAAGTTGCGAGAAGAAAGAAAGGAGGAGACGTGACGGGATTGTTGAAATTATTTTCTTGCTTCCCCAGCGCTACCTCAGCAAAGTTCCCCGGGTTTCGTATGTAAATACTACAACGGTAGTATTAAGAGTTGAAAACATCGTCTGGCTCTCAGGTAGCGTACTTGACATGAAACGACAAGCTGTGGTTTCCAGCTGGATGGCTAGCTCGGCTAATGCTAACATTTAGTCAGTTGTCATCGGGGCTAGCTTGGTCGCTACCCGAGTCCAGCTAATATCGGTGATGTTTGATATGTAGAATGCAGAAAGGGAGGCCTTTGTCTCGTTGCACCGAGTCCGGATGGGCATAGCTTTTACCTTTATGGTGGTTAGCAATGGTGGTTAGTGATGTCTGGTGTATCTAGCAGTATGACAGGCTTGCAGTAGATTTTGTGATAGCTAACAGTTATATGGGTGGAATCAGGTCAGTGGGTGGAATGCTAACAGTGCTGGCAGGCTAACGATAGTGTTTGTTAATTGAATGTTTAGCATTGGACCATCACATGTTTTTGACGACAAGCACAACATGTCTGTTTATAGCTCTGTCTTATTATATGCCTCTCCTCATCATAATGCACATGTTAATGTCTCTTTGTCAGATTGGCTGAGGAGCTAATGGACAGTTAGTTAGAAAGACTAGTAATGTTGATTATGGGCAAGTGAGCTAACTAGCTAGACAATAAAACAGTGTGGACCCCCCCCCCCCACACACACACACACACACACACACTCTCTCTCTCT
>JAPQRP010000003.1:6864090-6876188 GCA_037367295.1 Apogon hyalosoma
GTTTTGTATTTGTTGTATTGATAATTTCTTTTCTGATACTTTTTATTATACTTGAATGGAGCAACTGTAACACCCAATAATTTCCCCCTGGGATTAATAAAGTATTCAGATTCTGATTCTGATTCTGATTCTTTAGCTGCTGAGGAAATCCATTTTACTGATGGGTAAACCAATGTTGGAAGCACAGGACAGTCCTCCATTTGAAAAACCCAGCATAGAGCAGGTAACTACATGCCAAATGTCTACAACATAAATGAATCATTACAACACAAATGTGTCCACATGACCGTGTTTTAACTTTCTTTTTCCACTGTTCTCTAAAAAGGGAGTGAACAATTTTGTCCAGTACAAATTCAGTCATCTGCCATCTAAAGAACGTCAAACCATTATGGAACTGGCCAAGATGTTCCTCAACCAGATCAACTACTGGCAGCTAGAGACACCTTCCCAGAGACGTCAGCGGGTGCCTAATGATGATGCAGCTGGATATAAAGCCAACTACACCAGGTAGTTACACCGCTAAGCATCCTGTAAACCTGCACTGGATCCATTTATTACTGTGATGGAACTTGAGATCAGACTTTTTTAACCCTTAAAGACCCACAACTATTTTTGTTGCAACTACCAAATGATTTTTTTTTCTTTCCCAAGTGCTTTATCACCATTTATTATAATATCATCCTATGCATTTTGTATTTTTCAGTGTAAATAAGGTATTTTCCAGTATTTAATTTACTGATCACATAGAGGCTAAATCAGAATCAGTCAGAATACTTTATTAATCCCAGTGGGAAATTGTATCTTACAGTTGCTCTATTCAGATATAATAAGAAATACCAAGAAAAGAACATTAATTTGTACAATATGTTCTAGACAATATATTATCAATATGATAATTAAAAGAAATATACATAAACAAGTCTGCAAAAATTGTTGTGTTATTAAAATTATGTGGTTATAATGTGGTTTTAAACAGTGTGATGGCCACAGGCAGGAACGATTTCCTGTGTCGTTCAGTGGTGCATTTGGGTGGAATCAGTCAAGTTGAGAGTAAATTCAAAGGTTATTATATCAGAACAGAGAAAACTGAAGAAAAAGTGACTTTTTCAGCAAAGTATATCATTAACTGAACATAAAATCAAGCATCTACAACAACTGTCTTTTGTCAAACTCTGTGGGTTTTACTGGTGAATCAATCGAGACTAGAAACTCCATTTTACCTGAATTATTTACATGTTTTGATAGGATTAGTGGATCAGCGGGTATTAAACATTCTAGACCAGTAGATGGTTTTGGGTCAACAGTGGACGTTTAGGTCTTTATGGGTTGAAGTTTCAGTATTTCAGTCTTTACTTAGGCTGTGTTTTCACTATTATTGAATTATTTTTCTCTGATAGGTTAATTGCCTATAAGTGTGAATGTTAGAACGATTGGTTGTTCATCTCTATATGTCAGCCCAGCAGTGTGAACCCCGCCTTCGCCCGTAGGTAGCTGGGATAGCTACCATAACCCTAGTGAGGATAAAGCAGGTTCAGAAGATGAATGAATTAATTATTTTTGGTGTTCTCGCTACAGATGGCTCTGTTACTGCAACGTGCCTCAGTTCTGTGACAGTCTACCCCGGTACGAGACCACTCAGATCTTCGGCCGGACCCTGTTGCGTTCGGTGTTCACTGTGATGAGGAAACAGCTGCTTGAGCAGGCGAGACAAGAAAAGGACAAGTTGCCACCGGAGAAACGCACACTTATTCTCACACACTTTCCCAAGTAAGACAATAGAAATATCCAATGACCACCACATCGAGTATGGTTACAAAATGTAGTATATAATAGTTTGTCGTGGTATTTCGTTTATATTTTGTTAAACTGACAGGTCGGTTTAGTGTCAATCTTATTTTTTTTCAGGTTCCACATACAGCCCAATTTGACGTCAAGTGAGCCAGATCAGTAAAAATAATAGCCAACTCCAAATTGTTCTCTTTGTTTTAGTGCAAAAAAAGACATTAAATTATGAAAATATTTACTTTTACAAATTATCCTAACAAAAATGATGTGAACAACCTGAAAAAACTGAAATCTCTAAGAAAAGCAAGTGCAATTTTAACAAAAATATGCCTCAATTTATCATTTCTACATGTGCATTACAGATCTACAAATCCACAAATTTACAGGCAAGATATTGCTAAAATTGCACTTAATTTTCTTTCTACATTTCAGGTTGTTCGTATTTGTTCAGGTTATTCACATTTTATTGTTAAACGATAGTTTGTTAATGTGAATATTTTCAAAATTTAATGTTATTATTTTTTTTTGCATTGAAACAAAGAGAATAAAATGGAGTTGTCATTATTTATAGACATAATGTAGTACTATTTTTTTTCACATTAAACCAAGAAGTACATTTGGAGTCCTTATTTATAGGTTATTGTGCTATTATTTTACCTGAGATCACAATTTGGCTGTATGTGGAAACTGAACTAAGACAAGTTCAACACCCTTGACCTTTAATATCGTCAGTATTGGATTGGTCGGGCTGTAAGTTTGACACCCCTGGTTTAGTGTTTATTTGGTTTTAGTGTGACTTTAGATATTTCTTTTTGATTTGAGATGAAAATGAAGTCTGAAAGAATGCATCACATCAACTATGATTTATAAAGTTATTTTAGTCATGCACCGTATTAGCCATTAACATTGAACTACATTAAATGCATGAGCCATTGAGGGAAATGAAAGCAAAGTTAATTTTTCCTACGTTTCTGCTTCATTTCAGTTGTTCACAGTCAGTTTTATTTAGTTTTACATTTTTCTATTCACTTTATCGTTAGTTTTAGTTGTAGCTGTAGCTTTTGTCAACTACAATAACCTTGGCGTGTTTGCTGTGTTTTCTAATGACTCAGGTTCTTGTCTATGCTGGAAGAGGAGGTGTACAGCCACAGTTCTCCAATCTGGAGCCAAGATTTCCTGGCAGGAGCTTCAGGAGGGCAGATTCCGATCCACACAGGTAGGACCCACCCACACCGGTTTAACTGAAACACACCCTTTGTCACTCACACCCTTCAGTCTGACTCATTACATTTTTATTTTCTTAAACAAACACTTATCTTTTTTTTTATATTTATAGGAGTTTTCACTCAAAGATGTTCTGAAAATGCATTGCTGTTTACGTTGTATTTTGTAGTGATCAGTGCGCCCCCTGTGGCCAGGCCTTTGTACTACAGCACCAGCCCCGTGTCTGTGGATCCATCCAGCGGCAGCGTCAGTCCTGCCAGAAAAACAGCGTCAGCACTGGAGCCAAATCCAGGTATTAAGACAAACCTATAATTACATCACATCAGTCACATCCAGTATCTAACAGTGACAAATAGCATGAGTTTTGTGTTTCAAAATTTTAAGACTTAGTTGTATAATTCCTAATTTCTTCCCAGATCAGTTGCCTTTTTTTTTTTTTTTTAAAGTTTAACTCTTCCCCAATTCCTTGAGGTTTGTTGGTTTAGTAAAGTTCTAATGACCACACATGCATTTCTCAGTGTCTGATTAAGATATGTGTACAGCAGTAAAAACAAAAGTGTCAGGGAAAAACACCTTCTACAAAACACAGTGGTAGTGTTTAATGTGACCTCCCTTTGTACTTAACATGTCTTTAACCCTTTTATTCAGATAACATGAGATTTATTACATTAATTTTCGGATGTTTGTTTAACACATGCCAGATGTTTCTATGAACTGTTTGTGCTCTTCTTGTCACAGGGTCAGAGGTCACACTAAATAGTGACTTTAACCTTTAGAATCCATTTAGTTCAGGTTTTTGTGTGTCTTTTAAGGCTGTGCACACATTTCCTGTATTTTCTTGTTGGATCGGAAGTAAACAGAATGAGAAATTAAAGCTTCAAGCAGCATTGGGCGGGACCTCACACTGCGCGTTCCGCCTCCTTCAACCGTCGACACCTCAGCTCAAGTCATACCTCTCTTTTTCGAGACCCGTCCCCACCCTTTTGTGTCCGTCGTCCTTACATTCCTACAGAACACCAGCGCTCTTCTACTGAAACCACCATCACAATTTAATGAGGCTTTTATTTTGACAAAATCCTACTGTGTGTATGTGCATGTGTGTGAAACAGAATCAGTTTGAATGAATTGAAATTATATGAACAGTCGAACATAATACTCATGATATACCACATTTTAGGCTTTTATTTGGAAAAACTCTATTGTGTGTGCATGCGTGTGCCTGTGAGAAAGAACAATTTTTAATGAACTAAAATTGTACAAACAGTCGAGCGTTTGGTCATAAAAATGAAACGAAGTTATTTAATACTCATTATTTATTATTTTTAATAAGGCTTTTATTTTGGGAAAAAATGCGTTGTGTGTACTCAATGTAGTAAACCTCTGTTTATGAATGTAAAGGGAAAAAAAGTCAACCCAACATGGGAATTGAACCCTGGTCCTTTGTGTGATAGTCCTATTCATTAATTCCAGTGAGACAGACAGTGGAAGAAAAGTAGGTCTTTTAACATAGACATTAATTTTTCACAATTAAAATTGAAAGTAAAAGTACTCTTCACAGAAACTGAGATTATTTCATAACCGTAGGTGCTATCTCAAAAATTATTTTGCGTGTGGCTTCCACAGACTCTTGTGAACAAACTGATCAGTAAGTTGTGTGAAAAAAGTCCAAAATGAATAAGCAGTAATTGCAAGAACATGAAGTTACATTGAAAGGCAAATTACCAACTTCCTGTTGGAGTTAGCTCATGGGTGTTAGTGTACGATTTGTCAGACTCAATGAGACCAACATTTTGGTGTTTGTTTCATGTCTGTATGACATTCCTACTGGCCACTAGGGCTGTTTTTGTGTATATAGGTGGCGCTGCAGAGCCCATTTTGGTATCTAAGGGCTTAATTTTGATATTTTATCAAACTGTTTGTCAGCCATGACATGTATGCCAGATTTGGGGAGTTTTGGAGCATGTTGAGGGGGTCAAATTGCAGTCTTTATAGTGGAAAATGTGGAAAAATAAACTAGTTTTAATAAATCCATAACCATACATCCTATCTCAAAAATTTTTTGTACATGAGAGTTGTGGTGAGTCCCGTGAACATATAGATATATAACATGTGGGCAAAAAGTTTGAAGTGAAAAATGAGTTTCTGACTTTAACTTTATGGGCCTATAAAAAAAACAATACGACAAACAATGTCATATTAGTTAATTTAAAAAATGTTATTTGGAAAGGCAAATCACAAACTTCCTGTTGGAGTCAGATAGTGGGTGTCAGCATATCATTTGTAGTGGATCATTAAACACAAATTTTAGCATTGGTTCCTTGTCTTTATGACATTCCTGTTGGCTATTAGGGCCGTTTCTGTATTTTTTTTTTTTACATAGGTGGTGCTAGAGAGCACATTTTGGCACCGATGGGGTTAAATTTTACGTTTTATAAAATTTTTCAGCAGATCTGACATGCTTGCCAAATTTGGTGAGTTTTTGAGCATGTTTAGGGGGTCAAAATCCAGTTCAAAATGGAGGCGGTATAATAATAATAATAAGAAGAGGAAGAATACTCATACTCATACTCAAAAATGAACAAAAAACAATAGAGTCTTGCCTTCCAGACTCAGTTCCTAATAAATATTTATGCTCATTTCAAGCCTAACTGTACATATCTGCAGTCTCATTTTCTCAAAAACTGAATTTAAACTGACTTTGCCATGTTTCCTGTATGGGAAACATTTGGATATAAAACAACATGTGACCGACTCAATTTAAATGAGCAAATGAATGCATTTTGGCATGTTGTTAACCTCATAGCATGATTGCCTAAGTCATATTTTTGGCTAAATTGTGTTATCTGCGTAACTTTATACTCATGTATCTTTAACTAAGTTACGTGTGAGTGTTTCCACAGTCCATATTTAGTAATTAATATTTCTCAGAATGTCTTCTACCACCAGATAAAAGTGAGTATTTTCTTCTGTTATCATACACTGACAGTTGGAGAGAAGCGTAAGCCCTCAGAGCCCCTCACCCAAGAGGAAAACAAGAGGCCGAGGGTGGTGGGCGACATCCCCATGGACCTCATCAATGAAGTCATGGCAACCATCGCAGACCCTGCAGCTATTCCAGAGGTAATGGACAAAGCAGATGAAGTGATGTAACAGTCTCAACCTGTCCCTTTGACCTACAGGTGGACTTAGATACGTAAACAGTTTTTACATCTTGGAAAAAGACACAAATCCAGGCACTCACTTAGCAACTGTAAAAAGCATTTATGTCATGAGCGCCTGTAGATGACTTAATTGGGGCTGGAGTTAAAAACACACCGCCTGTAGAAGGCGCATGCCGACAGGCGTTGGTGTGTTTTTAACTCCAGCCCCAGTCTATATTTAATCTTGATAATGTGATTTTTACATTTAACTATCAATTATTACTAGCTTCAGTAAAATATGATTAATTACAGCAGATTTTCAAAGGTTAGTTTAACTGATTGACCTTTTTTTTTTTTTTTTTTTTTTTTAGAAATCCTTAAAAATTTTAGTCAACAATCATTGACTAAAAAAAACAATGTTTAGTCCTGCATAATTGTTGTTATTTTGTTAATTGTAATTAACAATAATAAGCTTGGTTATGATGAGGCTAATGTTAGGTCTAAAGTCGATATTTTGTGAGGATGGTGATGATGGAGCACATGTGACCGCTGTTGTTTTATCGTGTGCAGACCAGCCTGTTATCGGCTCATTCTGCCCGCGATGAAGCTGCACGTCTGGAGGAACGCCGCGGGGTGATCGAGTTCCACGTCATCGGTAACTCCCTCAATCAAAAGCCCAATAAGAGGATCCTGATGTGGCTCGTTGGTCTCCAGAATGTCTTCTCCCACCAGCTTCCCAGGATGCCCAAGGAGTACATCACACGGCTGGTGTTTGATCCGTGAGTGGAACTGCACGTAACACATCCAGACATGTATTTAACCCATAAAGGCCCAGTGCTACAGCATCTTATTTATATTTTGTGTTTTTTCAGTGTAAATCATGTATTTTCCTATATTTAATTCACTGATGATGTAGATGTTCATAAAAGCTTGATTAAAGTTGAGGATTATTATATCAGAAACAGAGAAAACTGAAGAAAAAGTGACTTTTTTTGGCAAAGATATCAGTAACTGAACGTAAAAACGAGTATGTCCATCTACTGTCATTAACAAACTCCATGGGTTTTACTTGTGAATCAGTGTTGTAGAAGATGATGGTGTTTCCATGTTCAGTACAGAGCCTCTGAACGTCCAAATGGGTCATATCTGATAACCATGAAAAGACGACAAACTGTGTTTACACCAATTATTTACATGTATTGATAGGATTAATGGATCAACAGATATTAACAGTTTAGATCAGTAGATGCTTTTTGTCACCAGTGGCTGTTGGGGTCTGTGTGGGTTAATGTAACCATTTGGCTAAAATTTCGCTGTTTGTCCCTCAGAAAGCACAAAACTCTGTCACTAATCAAGGACGGTCGTGTCATCGGTGGAATCTGCTTCCGGATGTTTCCATCGCAGGGTTTCACAGAGATTGTCTTCTGTGCTGTGACGTCCAACGAACAGGTCAAGGTAAGGGGTTCCTCACAGCCCCCGTCGACACTGACATGTCACTAGGTGTTTGATATAATCAAACTGGTCAGTGTTTCCCCTCTTTTGGTTCCAGGGTTATGGGACTCATTTGATGAACCACCTGAAAGAGTACCACATTAAGCATGAAATCCTCAACTTCCTCACTTACGCTGATGAATACGCCATTGGCTACTTCAAGAAACAGGTAAAACGCTGCGTTCCTGGACGCGCATGTTATATGATTTCACTTTAGTCACATGACGCAGTATGAGTCTCCGCCCTATGAGCCAGATCAGCCAAGTAGCGCAACAGTAGCATGAGGCCGTAATCCAGTAAAAAATACAGATGGGTGTGGTGTGTTCTGCAGGTCATGAAAAAGATATATCTGAAAATGACAAACAACTTATCCTTTATTCCAGAACCAGCTGAAACAACAGCCATAAAAAGCATTAAAATAAAAACATATATTAAAAATATCTACATAGAAGTAACAACAATAACATGAAATGATATAGAAATATCCAAAGGTATAAGCAAATAAGTCAAATGACATCTACAAACAATATGTGCACTACAGTCTTCAACACATTTGTATCTAACAAAGTAACAACTTAAGACGGAGCTAACACAATTTGGTGTTGATCCTGGCATCATGTGCGTCACAATAAGCATCATTAATCATTTTAAATCACAAGTTCAACTCTCACTCAGGAAGATAAAATCACTCTTTAAGAAACACATTTCATCATGATAATATCACAAATCAAAAGGACTGAGATAGTCTACAATATGTGGGCATGATGCACTGGGATGTGTGGTCTGTGTCTGTGGACTTAGTCTATAATGATCTTCAGACCAAGAACAAGGCCAGTGAAAATGTGAACTGTTGCAGTCAATATAATATCATTCCTGTCATTCATTCAGATATTCTTCCACCACCACTGTCACAGTCACAACAGGTGAAAAATAGAGCAGGGCACGGTCTTTTGTGCATTAAGTAATGGCAAATAAATGAACTACTGCAAACCATAGTCTATGCTGATCATGTAACTATTAAATTCTCTTTGAACTTTGTGTTATGCCACTTAAATCTCAACAGGACTTTTATTATGTCACAAAAGGCTTTGAAAAAAGAACTTGACATGACCAAAAAAGATCAGGCAAAAATGAAAGTCTTCCTACTCTAGACCAAAAATATGTCTCAAATGAGTCGTCATGTCTTGAAACTGCAGCAACTGTATTTCAGCCCCGTAACTTCTTCTATCTGATCATAAAACATGCAATTAAAACATGAAAATGAAACTGTTTTTTCAGAGCGGCCTCTTTTTTTTGTAGTAGCTGCATGACATTTTAAATGCAGCAGCATCTCATCCTCTCTCACTCAGGGTTTCTCAAAGGATATTAAGGTTCCTAAGGCCAAGTACGTGGGCTACATCAAAGACTACGAGGGCGCTACACTAATGGGCTGTGAGCTCAACCCCAGCATCCCCTACACCGAGTTCTCAGTGATTATCAAGAAGCAGAAGGAGGTATGTGCTTCACTTTACAGCATTTAGATTTTAGCCCTTAGGAGTATGAGTGTATTTTGGCTGTTTTGGACTACTTTTGATTTTGCCTTTATATTTCTCATTAAAAAACAGTTTACTTTACCATGTTTGGTATAATTTTTTTCACAACGACCTCACCTGCGTGACTTTACAGTTACATTTTTTCATATGACATGCTGTAGTAACACACTGAACCTCAAATCACACAAAAAACATGAAATGCGAGTAGGAAAAAGTTAGATTCTTTGCTGTTTTTCACCAAAAACATGTAGTAATAATAATAATAATAAATTTTATTTGTAACGCACTTTACATTTTTAGATAAGAACCTCAAAGTGCTACAGCAAATTTTGTTGAACAAACATTATAAAAATAATAATAACTTAGAAATGAAGATATAAATTCAAAACTTAAAAAATAATCATAAATTTAGCAAATAACAAAGTTAGATAAAACTATATGAAAATGCAGGCAATTTTTTTAAACTATAAACATCCATCCATTTTCTGAACCCGCTGTATCCTCACTAGGGTCACGGGGGTCGCTGGAGCCTATCCCAGCCACTTAAGGGTGAAAGCGGGGTACACCCTGGACATGTCGCCAGTACATCGCAGGGCTGACATATAGAGACAAACAAACACACTTAAACTATAAACAGCTATTTACAAAAATAGATGTCACAATATGATGAACAAACATGTTCAATGAACAATTTAAAAAAAAAAACAAAAACCTTTATTTAACCAGGAAAAAAGGCTTGTTGAGAATGCATATCTCTTTTGCAAGTGTGTCCTGGCCCAGACAGCAGAAGTTACAAACAGTAGAGTTTTCATCCGTACATCCACACTAAAAACATACATAAAACACAGTAAAACTCAGTTCTTCAACCATAAAACCATACATTTACAGCTCTGAAAACTATAGACAACTATATATAACAACTTTCAGGTGTCACAAGATGCCACACATTTGGTTGGTTGATGTAGTTTTTTTTTCATTTAAGTACTTTCTTTACAATCCTTGTTTACCGTCTCTTCCTGCACAAATACACACCAAACATGATGACAGTATTGTAGAAACGTGCATTTTATCGTGTATCATAAGTCTGGCTTTACTTGGTCTTTCAACACTATTGACTTTGCAGTTTTACTTCAACATCTGCACTTTCCACACAGTTGAAATGAAGACTCAGCGAGGCTCCGTCCTCTGATACGTCATCTTAAATCGGTTACATGACTCCTAAGACTCTTAAGGGTTAAGTCCTGTATTTGTGTTTGTCACTCCACTTCCTGTAGCTGTTTTAATCTGTCTGTCTTCCTCAGATCATCAAGAAGCTTATTGAAAGAAAGCAGGCCCAGATCAGAAAAGTCTATCCTGGACTTTCCTGTTTTAAGGAAGGAGTTCGACAGATCCCCATTGAGAGCATTCCCGGCATACGTACGTCTCACTGTCCTTCCTCCCACTTAACTCCTGCACACAGCATGTCATGTTTAGGATTTCACATGATTCCACTATATTCTAAGTTTCCTTTCTTTGTGTCAGCAGGTGAGACTGGGTGGAAGCCAATGGGGAAGGGGTACGTCTGACTCAGTGCTACTTGAATGAATGTTTCTATATTTAACCTTTCTTAATTGATTTGTTGCCCTTTATTGTAATATTATCCTCTTTAATTTGCATTTTTTCTGTGAAAATCAAGTGTTTTCCTACATTTAATTTATTGATGATGTAGATGTTCATAGAAGCTCAGAGTAAAGTTGAGGGTTATAATATCAAAAACAGAAAACTGAAGAAAAAGTGACTTTTTCAGCAAAGATCAATAACTGAAAATAAAAAAAAATAGCATCTTCATCCACTGTTATTTATCAAGCTCCATGGGTTTTACTGGTGAGTCACTGTTGTGGAAGATGATGGTGTTTCCATGGTAACTAAGGAACCTTTGAATGTCCAAATGGGTCATATCTGATGACCATGAAAAGATGACAAACTGTGTTTTACACCAATTATTTACAAATATTGATAGAATTAGTGGATCATAAGTTATTAAACATTTTGCATCAGTAGATAGTTTTGGTCCATGGTGGATGTTTGGGTCTTTATGGGTTAAACAGTGCATCTTAACCCAGTGACTTAACTAGGATGACCCATGTTGTCAAAAGGATTTCCACATATAGAGACAGTTAGATCTCTGATAAAAGCACTTACTGGATTTACTGGCTGTACTGGACTCAAGCACCAGCAACATTATGCTCATTTATATCTTGAACAGTTTAGTTAATAGTCCAAACATGTCACCGCTGTAAACGTTAATGATTATTGTCATTCTCACAATTTTGATATGATGTCTTTTGTGTTCTTGTTCTACTTCAGAAAAGAACTGAAGGACCCAGATCAATTGTACAGCTCCCTGAAGACCATCCTCCAACATGTAAAGGTAAGTGTAAGCTCACCGGTACTGTGAGCTGTTCATTTTCTCTCTGTCTTGAAAAACTCCCTAGAGTGATAGCATAAGAACATATAAAAGTAAAAACCTGAAAGTGTCTTGAGGCGATGCCAGGAAATAGACTGGTCCCAACATGTCAGTGTAGCAGCAGCTGTGTCAGATAAGGAAGCATTAAATACATTATAAACAAGCTGACATTTATCAGTTGCACCTCTTGCAGACTTGACATTATCGTGGGGGTGTGATTACATCCATCTGGATTCTATCCAATAATGTCTTAGTGGCATCTGTCCACTCCTGTCATGTGACTTTGCACTTAAAATAATCTTCACACAATCAAAACATGGTCTTTAAATGTATATTTTAGGTCTACAGTGTAAGATTTATGGGGATTTAAGAGGAGCTAATTGAAGAAATAGAATCCCATACTCACACTGCAAAAATCTAAATCTTACCAAGTGTATTTTTCTCATTTCTAGTCCAAATATCTCATCACACTTAAAATAA